>NJDC01001693.1:215216-228413 GCA_002245475.1 Calephelis virginiensis | reverse complement strand
ATCCATCTAAATAATGATGTCTCGGGCTGAGCACTCTGCTCGGCCCACAAAGTTCGGTGAAGTTGTAAAAAATCGTAAGATTAGCAACAAATTAGTTATTCAAAAAAAAAGCCATTAGAACGTAATATGTCTCTTTGTTTGGTGTAGTAGTAGTTAGTCGTAGCAACAGAGCAGTAACTATCAAATTCTTTTCATAATAAGACATAGCATAAATTAGAAAAATTAAAAAATATCAAAGACCTGTGTGTATTGTAGATGATGTAACCTAAAACCAAGGCAGAGTGACCGATTTTGATTGTTTTAGTTTTGTTTGTGAATCGCTTACAATTTTATACATCTATTGAATTACCCTCCAACTATCACACAGTTGACTAGGCTGCATGTTTCTGTGCGATTGACTGGAAAATAATGCAATGAAAGTTTTTGGAGGAAAGATGCAAGGCATTTTTAGACGATTCATCTATCCTAAACATAATTTATATGGGTTAGGCAACTATCCCCTATGAGGAATCAATGTTCCAAAATTTAGAAGACCGAAGAACTCGCTAACGCTTACTCTGGAATAATAAAAAAATACTTTTTAGTTTTCACATTTTTTTAGAAAACACTCATTCAATTTTAGTCTCCTATTTTGTTCCAGTATATTAAGCGATTTAAAAAGTGCGGCATCTGTATGTGTTTTACCCTACACTTTTCGACTCTGTATTTGTAGTTAGGACCCATTTTGCTAAAGATTATTTCAGGCACGATTATTTTTATAAAAATCAAAGATACAAAGAAAGAAGAACACCAACCATGCTTCGTTGCAAATTATACTTAAGTATTACACACACAAACAAATACTTACCTACTGACACACAATGTAGAGTTTGTAATTTTTTTTATAAGAATCAGAATGTATGTGTACCAATTGGAGCTCTACCACATATGGTGATTGCTGCAACCCAGCAATCTGAATTATTCTACTCGTAGGCAATGAGATCATTACATCTCTATGCTAAAAAACTCATGATAATTGCTATGCAGTTATATTTGGTTTAAAAAACAAAGTCTGTTGTTTATTTGAAGTTAAATGTAGTAAATAGTTGACATATTAAATCTTTATAATTCGTTTTTTACGTGAACATTATTTTTATTACAAAAAGTACTTTTTTAAATTATTCGTGCAGAAAATTTCTCCTGCATGATTAGTCAATGTGATGTTAGTAATGTAAAAACAATAATAACTAAGATAACATTCCCTGTCTTAATCCGCGTTGAATATATAACTTGCATCTTTACCTATTAGCTCAAGGTAGAGAGGCTAGAGCTGGGGTGCGCAAATTTATTTTACCGCAGGCCGGTAAATTAAAAAAATTATATTGGCGGGCCAGTAAAATTAAATAAATCTTAAGGCCGGCCGGTTAATCAAAAACACCTGAAAAGTAGTATAAATATTACAGCACTTTTCAGGTGTATAAAATTTGTATAAAAATAACGTATGGCATTTTATTTTTATTTTTACAATCTTTTATTAAAATAGATTCGTTTTATGAAGTCTAAATATATTAAATACGCATTGTATATGTTTGAAGTATAGATTCAGTATCTTAATTGTTCAAATTTTAATAGTCTTAACTTTTCGACCATTCATTTTTTTAAGGAGGTTCATATTTTTTCTTATAAAAAAACGCTCGGAGCGCTGGATTAAAATCTCTCACGGGCCGGATCCGGCCCGAGGGCCGTAGTTTGCCCACTACTGGGATAGAGTATAGAGTAAAGGTATAAAGTACAAACTGGACTACTGATGATCGAGTGATTTGCACCAACTTGCCCTCGTACATATTTCTGACAATTTTATACAAGCTTTTAATTTAAAAAAGCTGACAAAACAGAATCCATTCTGGCATTTTATTATACCATTAGGTGACATCCGCATTTTAAAGATATGTTGATATCCCAAAGGAATTACATAAAAGAACGGAACAAAAACTGGTCTAGGTCATTTGTGTGAAAGCCAGCTGTGTGAGTGTGTAGACTAAATAATACTTAGATTTTTATTTTTAAGAAATATATGCTATTATTTTTTAAAACAAATATCAAATATGAATTTTACCAAAGTGCGTTGGTTAAAATTGAATTCATAAATTCCAAATGATCACGCTTGTGTATTAAACAGATATATGAACAGACTGATCGCCTATGTGATCTAGCGGTCCAGGTGTTAGACTTAACTTCACGAGGTCCCGGGTCGGGCAACAAAAAGAAAATATGTTTTTTCCAGTTTTCTAATAAAAATAATGTTGCTCGGGGTTGGATGTGTGCCCGGTTGGCGAATAGCTTGCAACCTATCACACTATGGGCCTTAGTGTCTTCGGCTAGTCGTGGGTGCCCTGGTTGTGCCTCTGCCTACGTCTTCGGGGATATGGGCGTGAACATACTTTTTTTTAAAACTTTAGTTGTAAGGTCCAAAGTCCAAAGTCCAAAACGAAGATACGTAGTCATTGTGCTGTTCGAGTTTTTGTTAAATTTTGGACTCTTGTGGTCGACGACGCTTTTGCTTGATTCCTGGTTTCTTTTTTTTGTGTTTATGATACAAGTTTTAAGTGGCATAAAATAACATAGCACAATCCAATACTTATTTTGGAGTTTTAATATTCAGTGCCCGATTGGACACATATTGCATTAGGAAACTAAGTACTTATGCCTACTTCTTTATAGATATGGACTAGAAGATACATAGTTACTTTTTAATTTCAGTTATTTTTTTGGTCCAAACCAAATGATAATATTCCGTATGTTAAATGTTCATAGTAGAGTCAGAAAATATAGATCTATCTATTATTAGGGTATAGTCTAATAGCTAAGTTTTAGATATTGAAATACTTGAACTGTTTTATGTAACACATAAAATTTATTAATACATTTAAATAACTTCTTAAATTTCATTATTTGACAATTTCATTTGTCATTGTAAATTAGAAAATAAAAAAAATAATAAAAATTGGGATTGGATATAACTATATAGACTAAATAATACTAAGATTTTTACTTTTAAGATGTATATGCCATTATTTTTTAAATTTAAATTCACATGACTGGTTGGTGATAGGCTTGCCACCTACCACAATTTGGGACTTTGTGTCTTCGGCTAGTCGAGAGTGTCCTAGTTGTGCCTCTTCCTACCTCTTCGCGAAAATGGGCGTGATGAGTATTTTCACTCATTTTTATCATTGTATATTTAAGGGTAGTCATGAGATCTCTGTGTTTATTATTAGCTTAGGTATATCTGATTGGATCTAGCTTTCTAGAAGATGGTTTATGGATTCTTTACGCTGAGTTTCATCTACCTTAAAAATAATCCAAAAACGAGCACATAAAAACAACAAAACTACGTTCAATGGTAAGTAGAGACGGCAAAATATATCATTACTAGCTGACAAGAGGGTGAACGGAAAAACCGCGAAACCACTGAAAAATACCAACTTATGTGAATGTATAACACGGGTTAGAAATGTAGACAAAAACCGCAAGCTCGCTAAGTGACGGTAGCGATAAATAAATAAACAGAACCCATTGTAGAGTGACCACCCACTGCGTGCTTGCAAAAACTAGCCCGTCACCTGCAAACTTGAGTTTAGATGATTTTATAACTACAAAACTGTAATATAATGTTGCGAAAGCTAAATGTCACATCGCTTTTGTGATCTAGCGGTACGGCGTTGGGCTTGACTACTTGAGGTCCCGGGTTCGATGCCGGGTCCGGCAACAAAAAGTGTATTTCAATTTTTTAATAAAATAATATTGCAATTTGGATTAGATATGTGCCCGATTGACAATAAGCTTGCCACCTATCACATTAAGGTCTTAGTGTCTTCGCCTAGTCATGGGTGCCGTGTTTGTGCCTCTGTCTAGCACTTCGGGGATATGGGCGTGAAGATACTTTATTTATATGTGAAATATTTTTATGTGCAAATATTTTAGATGTGTTTTTGAAAAAAATCTATAGGTAGAGATTTTGCATTAAATATTTTTTGTAATATTATGATAGCATAAATATAATATATGTTTTTATACTTGCACTACTTAAACTAGTAACAGCCGCACTCAGAGACGTCAATCATCTTTTAATCAGCCAGTAAGACGACATCTAGAACACAAAATTGTGACTAAATTATAGATTAGATATAGATGCGTGTAAGTTGTGTTATATTTGGACTGTGACTCATATTTTTTTTTGTACTTTGAATATATTTTTTTTACAAACTAGCTGGCTCGACAGACTTTGCCGTAGCTTATAGACATCTATGATGATGATATTATATTTTATTGAATCAGGCGTTACTTTACGGAAATCCATTATAACAGATGTAAAATGAGCCTTTATTTTGCTAATTCCACGTAAGCAGTGTAACTGTTGTGGCAAATAATCCTCCAAACGACACAGAATGTGACAATCCTAACTGACGTTCCCACCACCCAACTCCGCGACCAGAACACGAATAAAGGAAGAGTTCGGAAACAATATAAATTGTCACGTTTTTACATGTGACAACCCTACCTAAAGTTCCCACCTCCCACCTCCGCGACCAGATCACAAATAGAGTCCGAACTCGGTACTCACCACAGAGAACACCAAATCGCATTCGACGTAACGTTTTTTTTTAATAAGTAAAATACAGGCTTATTTTACATATGTTATGATTATATTAGGTAAGTTTAGGTGCGTTGCTGTCTTGTGGCCTTGTTAAGCCTAGTGTGGATCGGAACACAGTATCGCCAAACACTATTGTCATAATGAAGGAAGGAGTATATAAGTTTTTAAGATCCAAACAAATTACGTTGCAGAAATCTAATCAAAATATATAAAACTAACTTCCATTCTCGGCTTTGTTCGCATAACAAGTCATATTTTTTTATAAATTGTAGCCTGTAGGTATGTTTTTCTGATAAACTATATTTATTTGAATTTTCATCTTAATCCGTTTAGTAGTGTGACCCTAAAAGAGTAACAAACATCCATCAACTCTCTTGAACTTTGGCATTTAGTTGTAGGATATAATAGATATTTTAATACATATATCTTATACCATGTATTGTTCCATTTCTATTTCGATTTGATCAATTTAATTTAGGAAAAAGTTACGCATAACGTGTTTTATTATTTTTTGTTTAATGAAATACAACACCATAACATAACAAAAAAACTTTATTTATTGTTTGTAAGTGTGAACTTTATCAAATAAGGCGTCAATATATCACCTGTTATATAGTTTCTGAAAAAAGCTACGATTGTGGCTACTTAAGTTTCTTATGTTTCTATTAGTTTTTTGTGTAAAATTAAAATACCAACTCCAAATATTTCATTATGTACTACATTGCAATTGGATACCTAATTCTTATTTTTATTAACATCCTGCTAGTAGTTTTTGAGATATACATAATTGTTAGATATTTTAGGCATACCTACATTTTTTACATATCTACGTGACGTAAACAATGATAACGTCGTGTGCCAGCGTAAAACCATCAGTCGGATCATGATAATACTGATTTAAGAACATCTCGGAGTCATGAGCTATCTATCCAAAGGAGAACCAATAAAATCAGTTCGTTAGTGGCCGAGTAATCGTGTAACAAACGAACAAAAACACACAGTCGAAATGAGAAACTCGTTTTTTGGAGTTATTTAAAAAAAGAATTAAACAATTTTTGCATTTTTTGTGAAGCTTTAAATTCAACAGATAATGTTAGCGTTACGTAATATAAAGTAATATTTCTCTCGAAAGACGATAGCATTAATAAAATATGAAGTACAATAGTTAAATTTGTTTTTTTTACAAAATTCGTTACTTTATTGTACAAGTACTTCTTATATTCCAAAAGACGTAAAGTAACTAAGCAATTATTGCTTGTTGATGCCAAACACATGATGTTTCTCTTATAAGGCCACGGTAATATACTTATTCCGACTAGTAAGTATAAAATGTCACATCAAATTTCTTAAGATTTAATGTTTTATGTTACTTGTATTTTCAAGTTCTATAAAAAAGCGTAACGGTTGAATTAGTCTTATGTAATTTCTAAAGTTACTTAAAGACGTATAATAACACAAATTAGTGGTCGCCCATTGGTCGAAATTCGACCATTATAATTTTTTTTATCTTGTTGATAAGAACGCGATCTTCATTTCTCAAGACCAATTGCTTTGTTTCCGAACTGTATGGTGCACCATCTGTGATATTTAATCGTTATCATCAATATATTTGTTTGCATGTGTCAAATGCATGCTAGTAGGTTTAATGTTTAATTTTTTAAATTAATGCACTTTGTAAACATTATCATTAAAAATCTTAGTGTTCTGCACTTCTCCTACACATAAACTACAAGTGTGCCAAATTTCATACTCCTCTGTCAGCACATTTTTCGTAAAAAAGGGTCCAAAGTTTTTGCTTCACGTATTAATATATAGATGACTTTGTTTTAATACTTACTTTTACGCAAACAAAAGTCTATATTATGTTTCATGTTGATAAGCATACCTAATAGTGACTTTTTTATGTTGATGCCACATCAAATTTCTTATTATTTAATGTTTTTTGTAATTCGAATTTTAAATTTCGAAAAGAAAAAGACGTAAAGGAATTTTACGTTTATTGTTTGTAAGCTAAAATTAGAGTTTTGGCGCCATCGAGAGAACTGATAGTCGAAGTTTTTTTTTATAATTATTGAATTTCGTGAAAATATTGAGTGAAATTAGTAAATTTTGGTGGCATTTCGTACAATTTTGTTCAGTGAAAGTGCGCAAATGAAGTAATAATGAAGAAATTAGCGTATCGTGTATTTCGTTGTTGTCGCCAAATCTCATTACATGAGCTTGAGTAATGAGGTCGTCGCTTTACCCAAGAGCCTGACATGACTTACTGACGACTTATGGCTAATGACTAATTATAATTGATTAAAATTGATATAAAATTTGATGTAAATTTCTAATTGACTAATGGCAAAATACTAACGTGAAGGCCAAAACCTAAAGAAAGAAGAAGAAGGAATTTAACGTTTCTTGTTTTGTGAGCTAAATTTAACGGATCGTCAACGTGTCACGTGTTACGTTTCTCTCGAAAGGAGTCACGGTTATATCATTCGGTACAGTTTACGATACGCCAAGGTCAGGGGTTGGCCGCGAGGGTCAACGGCCGCCCGCCAGCGTGTGTGAATAGGTACAGGTCAATCCGAATGCCGATCCGCAAAAAATAAACTTTAGGTTTTACTTTTTATATCAGGAACACTTTTAAAAATATTCAAGAAATTGTACTTTTCATTATTGTCATTTTATACACTTTATGTGAACTTGAAACAAAACTATTTAACTTTTTACGACTTAGAGCTTTACAACTTATTTTAAATAAATGGGAATCATGAAGTACCTAGAAAAATGTATTGTAGAAAAGTACAAATGCTTTAAAAAGTATAGGTACATCATTATAATTCTTGCAAGTAAAAACTCTAATAGGTACGTACCTACCTATTACAAAGTTGGTTTTACTTTGGTCCAATTCATACTTCAACGCTCCATTATAAATTTAGCAATTTGTCCTTTCCTGTCATAGCAGAGTGATGTTAAGGTATAATTTTTATGTGGAGATAGGAAGCTGGAAAATGAGATAGGCTACTTTTTATCCTGATACTAAACGTGTATCCTAGCCAACACCAACACAAACGGCGAAATAACCGAGATCAATCTAGTTTAGGGTATTAATCGATAGTATTGATAATAACTGATTTAATGTCGCCTCTTTGGTCTAGCGGTCCGGTGTTGGACTTGACTTCATGAGGTCCCAGGTCCAAACCTCTAACCGGATAACAAAAGGTATTTTTTTAAAATTTGTAATAAAACAATCTTGCCCAGGATTGGATCTCCGGTTGGCAATAAACTTGCCACCTATAACATTGTGGTACTTAGTGTCTTCGGCTAGCCAAGGATGAACTGGTTGTTCTTCCCCCTATTTTCTGGTATATGGGCGTGAAGATACTTTTTGTATTGAAGATATTGGAACTGAGTTGAGTTATCATTACAATTTTGATTGTATGACATAAAAATGGATTAGTTTCTTGATGTAAAGAAATTCATACTCATAAGCTTCATCGGTAGCATTGTCAACCTCAGACTAATAAATTAGGCTGCGCGCGTAAGTTTACCGACTATCCTATCCTCCTAAACCGCAACATAACAATGAAGAGGACTGACGTTACAACGGCAGTTATAGACAGAGGTAATAAACGGTCCAAACTATCATAAAACTATATAAATAGTATTTGTAAAAGACTGGACATATTTAATTTGACTTGTTGATGGGTTATAACCTAGACTCAAACGTGAAAACAGCTGATATAAAAAATAATATTTAATTGTGAATATTTTAATGGACTATTTTAAATGTTGGATAATAATTGATCGATAATGCTGTAAATGCCTATATTTGTAGAGTAAATAAATATCTAGAAACAGATATTATCTTGTAATGATTTTATTTATAGGTATGTGAAGAAATAAAATTATTTAAAAGCAAAAATACTCCGATTACCAGAATTCTCCTTTACTATCAGAATCCTTCTTTTATGTCAAAATTCTCCTTTACTATCAGAATTCTTCTTTTCCATCAGAATTCTCCTTTACTATCACAATTCTCTTTTACTATCGGTACCAGTTCTACGGACTCGTGATCTAATTAAACTGTAAGTCTTCCATATACATTGTGACAACTTGTAAAGCATTCTCACCGCCATAGCGTCAGTGTTCGCATTTGTCACGTTTCATAATGGAGGTTGAATCAAAGATCTTAGCTGTAATAAAATAACGCACAGGTAACATCTGTAGTGTCTAAAATCACTACTTCAAAAACTTTACCGACATAATGTTAGTGCTCCCCATTATGAACCTTACAGATGTGGTCTAAAATCCCTGACGCACTAGCAATACATATGATACCTTTAGGCGACGGTTATTTTTTGTCATCAAGATTGAAGTTGCTTGTTTTCAAAAAAACATTAAAATAATCACGAAAATTTATTACCTATTGGAGTTTTTGCACTTATATCGAAAATTATGGCTACATTGCACAAGATTGGGTTGGTTACCCCTTATCGCATTGTGAGACTAAGTTTGGCTAATCCTGGGTTGTACCGTTCAGCTACATCGTCGGGTATACGGGTGTGAACATACTTACTTTATACTATAGATATAGAACAGCCTTTCCCAAAGTGGGCGATAACGCCCCCTTGTGGGCGCTGGAAGCCTAGAGGGGGGCGGGGAAAAAAATGTTTTTTTTAAACTAGGCGCAACAAATATGTTATTGAGGTTATTGACAAGAAAAAAACGAGGGGGGGAGGGGGCGCTACAAAACAACTGATTTTCAAAGTGGGCGTTACATGAAATAAGTTTGGGAACCTCAGATATAGAATCATAAATTTTACTAAGTGTAATCATTGTTAAAGAAACGTGGTAGATCTTTAAGAAAGACCTGACTAAGAATGCATTCCAGGACTCTACACAGTTTTTAATTTGCTTGTCTTTGATAATTACATAGTTTGATTATGTTTTATAGCAGAACGAGGCTAAGTGGATGTTTTTTTAAATCAACTGCAAATTATTTCGATCCATGTTTTTGTAGGCGTATAAGGATAAATAAAATATTCTCAACTTAAGAAATGTCTGCGAATTCATATTTTTTATTTCTCGTATCGGTTTCAATAAAATTCATATGGGACTGTTGTAAACTAAAAAAAATTGTTATAAGTAATTCACAATTGCTGAAGAGATCACGTAAACCTTCCTGGGTTAAGTATTTAACACTGAGTTAGCGTCTAAAACGGGTTAAATCACCTTATGTTTGACAGCTTAACTCAATATTAAATGTAACCCGGGAATGTTCAAGTGACCCTTAGTAGAGTAAATGGTTAGTCTATTTTTTCAAGTTGCTTTAGAAATGGTTTAGAAAGCACGCATTTTCTTTTCACACCGCCCCCTACACGAATATTCTGAAACTATTAACTGATGTAATGAACCTCACAAAGAAAGCTTAAGGAAGTTTTCCTCATGACCGTATGTGTACTAATGTAATACGTCGCTATTCAAACCCGCTTCAGGTGCTGCCATCTATTAGCGAATAGACGATACAGTTTGTTTCACTGGACTTACCCTTTCTTAAGCGCTTCTATACCTTACGGAATGTGATAAGAAGTATCTGCCGTACCTATAACAATAAAAACACAACATTAAATATTATATATGTTATCTGAAGGTGGCGTCAAGAGTCTCAGAAACCGACTTGTTCGTTTGAAGAGTTATGAATGTGGATGATAACTAGACAGGTAGCTTAAAGATCTTGATTTTTGGGACTCTATACTCTGTTCCTTTCCCGCAAGTTGGCATGTAGATATGTATGTATAAGATTACTTAAGATTATAATCTCTAGATAAAGAACACGAAGTGATAGAGCCTTAACATAAGCAATTTACATATTTGCGTTATGAAAAATATTTAAGATAATACGAAAACCCGTAAAGGTTGAAGGCTGAAAAGGTATTTCAAATTAGTTTAAAAACAAATTAGTGACAAAAACATACAGATTCTGTAAAAAAAGCCTTGGATTTTTCTTGATATGGGAAACAAATGAAATAACAAACAAAAATACTTTAGAAGACACCTAAATAAATAAGATTAGCATATAGAATAAAAATACTGAAATACATGTACAAAAATGTCTATGCTTATTAATAATCGAATTTAAGTTTCTTTGTTTATTTTCCAGAAACTTACAGCTACTCTGCATTAATCTACATATATAAGAGAAAGACTTGTTATTTATACTATTTTTCAGAAGACGGACATGAGATGCTTTTAATCCCGTTCGACTGAAAGGAAATTAGTAAAGGCAATATTTTAATTTTCACATACAAAATAAATGAATGGAACGAAGTTCGCAGGAACAGCTAGTCACTACATAGTATAAAACGAAGTCGCTTCCACTGTCCCTATGTCATTTTGTATGCTTAAATCTTTAAAACAATAAGGTTTTTTCAGTAGATAAAGTGATTGAAGAGGAAGGTTTATATGTACATTTTATACCCGTGCGAAGTAGTGACGGGCCGCTAGTATTGAATAAAGAGTTAGAAAGTAATATTATAATCAGTTAATATTGTAATCGGGTAATATTATCTTTCCCATGTTAGTCCGGGTCCTCTGCGAAGATCATGGTAGATCACCTTCCTGGTCAGATCGCTCATAAGAGGTGAGCAAAGGTTAAATAATTCATTACCAATTAGACCACTGGTAGCAGAGTTGTGTGAAACAAGTTGTCCAGGTTGGGATTCACCGCATTTTCCATTCCTATCTGATGTAATCACAGTGTTTGCTACTGTTACGTTCTGATCTGGAGTAGGGTTGTCGATATATTGACATATCTAACAGTTCAAAGGCCGCCGACGCACCTATAACATATATGATATCTTAAGGCCACAGTTGCCCCTTACCATCAAGGGCTGTTCGTTTTTTTGTTGTATTATTCCATGAAAAAACATGTTTCTATTATAGTTTACCGGTTTCGTAAGTTGTAATAAGGGTTTACAAGCCATTTAGCTCAAACAATTCACTGTCTCTGATTTAAGAATATTCTAGAATGGTGACTATGAACAAACTTGGTGAACTAAATGACTTAAAGTAGCTAGTATCCAAGGCCCGTTGTGGTAACTGAACTACTTGGATACAATGCTGAAATAATGATGATGACTGTTTTTGAGAAGATTTCGTTGTTTGCAATTTAATAATTATGAAAGTGCTAAAAAGATATTAATGATATTTTTTATTGGAAAATTAGGTAGGCGGCAAACATCCGGAAATGTTATTAGCGATATCATGTTAATTTTCGTACAATAGCAACAAAATTACTTAGGTGAAGTAGGCAACCATTAATGGCTGGTAGATTACCTTTTTAAAACTACTAATAATTGTAATAAACTTCTTTTTTAATATTGCTCTTGATATTACTCGCTCAGCCATAAGTTATGGTTTACGTATTATTATTACTATAAGTTACGATTATTATGTTATTTCAATTACTATCCGATACTGGAATCAGACTGATTTTTTTTAATAAGTATTTTCACGCACATATTCCCGAAGACGTAGGCAGAGGCACAACCAACCCACGACTAGCCGAAGATACTAGGTCCCACAATGAGATAGGTGGCAAGCCTATCGCCAACCGGACACATATCCAATCCCGAGCAACCTTTTTTTTATTAGAAAATTGGAAAAACCCAATTTCCTTTTAGTTGCCCGACCCAAGAAATCGAACCCGGGATCTCATGCAGTCAAGTCCGACAACTGAACCGCAAGACCACAGAGGTGATTTTCAATGAAGATTTTAACCTCCTTTATGTAAAGATATAGACGTATTTATTAGTGCAAATAAACATATCCCTTAAATACCTATACAAATATACAGAATAAATACAACTACTACTATTAATTAACAAGATGTTTACAAAAAAATAGTGTAGAAGTGTCAATTTGACAAATACAAAAACATCAGTTAAAAATAAATACTTACCAAATATAAAAATCGTATACATATAACAAAGTCGCTTCCTCTGTCCCTATGTCCCTTTGTATTCTTAAATCTTTAAAACTACGCATCGGATTTTGATGCGGTTTTTGTAATAGATAAAGTGATTGAAGAGGAAGATCTGTATGTATATTTTATGTGTAACTTACAAACATTCACAAATTTGCATACCTACTCGTATTACATATATGTAACTTATTTTTTATCATACCCTATTTTTTTTTATATCTTAATGGAACTTATTACGATATTTAGTTTTTCCAAACTTTAGAACCTTAACACAAGAACGTCCTCATTCCTAAACTCCTGCCGCCTTTTAATAACATAGACTAAAGTACTCCAAGGTAAAATCTGGTATTAAAGTCTTTATTATAATTTCTATAAATTTTAAAGAACGAAAAAAAAAATTCAGGTCAGACTGGATTTGAACCTGTAACCTTTCGTCTCAAGCCAACGAATGCTCTAACCATTTGAGCTACTGAGGATTCAAGTCCCGTGGCGAAATTTTTAATTCCTTTCTTACCCGATAAGGCGAGTAGTTATGTCCTATAGATACACAGTTCTGAGTACCTATTAAATGATTTCATCGTTA
>NJDC01001693.1:182360-195534 GCA_002245475.1 Calephelis virginiensis | reverse complement strand
ATGTCATGTATGGAATGTCCGTTCAACCTTCTATTTTATGTGGGGAAATCCAAATTAATTAGCATATGTATAGTGTATAAAAAGTATCTTCAGACCCATATCCCCAAAAAGGTAGGCAGAGGCCGATAGCCGAAGACACTAAGTCGTATAGGCGGCAAGCCTATCGCCAACATGTATCGCCAACAGGGCACATATCCAATCCCGGGAAACGTTAATTTTTATTAGAAAATGAAAAAATATTTTTTTTTTGTTGCCCGAACCGAGGATCGACCACAAAACCTCCGACGCCAGACCGCTAGAACACAGAGGCGATCTCATATATAATGTATAATAACCTAGCTATGTATTTCAATTTTAAATTGCATTGGCTTCTTACAAGACTTACACTATAAAAAGTGTCTTTACGTCCATATCCCTGAAGCAATAGGCAGAAATGCAACCAAGACAGACACTAAGTCCCACAATGTAACAACAGGTAACAAGCCTATAGCGAACCGGGGACATATCCAATCCTGGGCAAAGTTGAATTAGAAAATTTAAAAAAAAAATATTTTTATTGCTCGACGCAGGGGTTCGAACCCGGAACCTCACGGACTCAAGTCTTACACCGAATCGCTAGACCAGAGCCGATAGTTACAGTTCAAGTTATACGTTTGTTTAAATATTATTAGAGATAGGTAAAAAGTGTGTTTTGGTTAGGAGGGTAAAGTAATAAAAAAATAGAATATCTTTATTTTATGTAGTACATCTGCTTTGTGGTCTAGCGGTCCGGGTGTTGGACTTGACTGCATGAGGCACCGAGTTCGATTTCAGAGTAGGTCAACAAAAAGAAAATTTGATTTTTTTCAATTTTCTAATAAAAAAAATATGCTTGGGATAGAATATGTGCCCGATTGGCGATAGGATTACCACCTATCACATTGTGGGACTTAGTGTCTTCGGCTAGTCGTGGGTGCCCTGGTTGTGCCTCTGCCTACCACTGCGGGGATATGGGCGTGAAGATACATTTTTTTTACAATCAGTTGACGTTATTGTATTACAGTGACTAGTAGAATATAATGGCAACTTAAACCATGGAGCACTTTAGTCTATGTTTATCGACAAGACGGTTGTTTATGATATTGGAATGCAAGTAAGCAGACGGATGCCTTGATGGTAAGAACTTCACACCGCCTAGAGACACCAAAGACGGTAATGGTGCGTTCCCAACCTGAAACCGGGATTTTATCCTCCGAACCGGAACACATTAATGGCAAGCACTGACTTTATGGCATCAGGAATAGGTAAGGCGGTGGTACCAATCCGGGCGAGTCGCTGCGAAACTCTACCACCTAGTCAGATGTCACGGTGTTAGTGACGGTAAGGCTGTGCTCGCTTTTTACGAGCTACCTAGCAGGAAGGCAGATGGTCTAATCTGCAAAGGATCCCGGACCAAAACGGTTTAAAGACGGTAGGTGATATGTAACATTAGTAAAAGCATCTATATGTTTGCCATTAAATTATATAAAAGCTTAAACGTAAGTTAAGTTAATTAAAAACGTTTTTTAAGTAACTTACTTAACACATTTCCAGTTGGACATGCAAGTATTTGAACTTAAAATAAAAATTTACCCATCTTATTCACTAACCGAAACAGTTTTGCCACAATTGAGTTAGATTTAACTGTTTTTGTTAAGCTCCGACCACGCTCTTTGAATACGCATGAATAAAAAGGAATTAACATACATCTATTATAAACTGGACATTTTTTTAAATTCCGTCCTTAAATTGGTATGTACGGGACTCATTGACACCTACGCTTATAATTCGTCCTCAAAAGCCTCGTGTCCATCTCATCGATATTCATGGATTGTGCGTTGTAAAAAGTAATAAAACACCATTTTTATATCTCGTGTTTAGACAGTGGTGTTGTGATAAGAAAACCTGTCCGATACGGACCGGATATCGCGGGCCATTCACAAAAAACCAATACGCATGCATAGGGTTGACAAAAGTTTTATTAAGACCGAAGGTTTTTTTAGAATACCTTTCTGTATATTATTGAGTAACTTATACGATTTTCCAAATAAGATTATTTTTTATCATTTTTTGTTCGAATTTTAAATATTTACATTGTTTCAAAACTCAATGGTAAATATTTAACTATGCATTTAGGTATTTTTAATAATAAATTTGTTGATTTTGCAGATGATTATGATGTGATCACAATCCAAAAATGATTGAGATTCATTACAAAGTATTTGTATTTTTTTATTTGAGGTGCACGTTTTTATATAAACGTTAGTCTGTGAAGACAAAAAAAATGGAGGAAAGGATAAAAACAACATGTGTCAAAAATTTTACAACAGTAAGATTGCAATATTATGTTAAAATACGACGTTATTTACAAAGGTCAATGTTCTTTTATTAAATATACTGATGCTGAATAAGTTTCAATGAAATGTTTATTACATTTGTTTGTGTTGAAATTTAAATTCCAAATGAATAAAAAACATTTTAACAGTTTTATACGTTATTAACTACACAAAAGCAACAAAACATTCTCTTTATAAATTAGAAAAACAGACGCAGAGGTAAAATATATAACTAAAATAAAAAATAAAATAAACTGTTGGTAGCCCTACGCACACATGACCACTCGTGTATGGATGTCTGGGTGTCAGATATACAGGCTTCGAGGCGGTCACCGAGCTCCATTCATAAATAGTAGTAGCTTTTACAACCACCAAATGTGATAGGTCTATTTTGACAACTTCTATATTATAGAAATTACTTTTGAATTTATTTGAAATTTATCATATAGTACAAGTATTGTGATATTTTATAATACAAAAAGGGAAACAAGCAGGGGGATTTTTATGGATAATACATATTGCCGATAGCTACTAAAGATGTATATGATTTCTTGATAGATTCTATACTTCTTATCGTCGGTGCTTGGTGGAATTCCATTCTTGATGCAATTTATTTAGAAACACTTGTACTTTCCACAATATATTTTATTATTTTTTATTTTTATGGTTTAGCCAACCGGTTTCACTATACAAGCATATATAGCCCTGATGATGCTTGTATAGCGAAACCGGTTGGCTAAACCATAAAAATAAAAAATGATTTCTTGATGTTGATGAGGTTGTTAAGTATCCGGGACAATGCTAATTAAATAAATAAATATCCTTGGACAAATTACACAAATTTAATCTAACCCCAAAGTAAGCAAATTATATGCTTGTTTTATGGGTGTTAGTCGACGATACTAATACATAGAAATACTTAAATAGACACCAGAATAAATTTAACGAATACACCCGGAAATATAGAGATGTAAATGTTAATCACACAAATGCTTGCCCCCGTCGGGAAACGAACCCGAGCATCAGTGAAATTAGGCATGTACGCTAGCCCCTCGACCAACAAGGCAGACTGTAATGTTAAAAGTTTTTAGCGTAAGTTGTTTCGCTACTGTCCTCCGAATTGACATGACGAATGTGCGCACCAATCCGCGTTGCTGATATTTTTGTCTCTGTGGTCAAGCAGTCCGGTATTGAAGTTGACTCCACGAGGACCCGGGTTCGATCACGAAATCGATCAGGTAACGAAAAGAAAATATGTGTTTTCAATTTTGTTATGAAAAAACGTTTCCTGGGATTGAATTAGTTTCCCGGTTGGCGATAAGTTTGCTATTACATTGTGGGACTTAGTATCTTTGGTGGGTTCTCTGGTTGAAACTCTGCCCACTTCTGCGGGGATACTGGCGTGCAGATACTTTTTTGATATTATTAATTGATAGTGTATTCCTTTCGTAAATCATCTAGCAAATATTAATGTTTCAATTATTAATGTTAATAATATAGTCTGACTTCTGTATGCTGAAATTTAGTTTCGGTAATCATTCCGTTGCCGTTGCGATGGCAAAGGGAAATAGGGATTATTTTTTTTATAATATTTTGGTCCTCGATTTGCAGAGTTCAGGTCAATTTTCTGCATTCAAGAATACCTTTACTAATATACCTACAATTTAAGATTATTAGTTCAGATTTTTTTACAGATTGGCTTTACATTTAAATTTATCTTTTTGTTTGCCTTCCAATTTTAAATAAAAAGTTTTATTTAAATGAATTCTTAAACTAATCAAGAAATTAATTAGTAGTAACTTTCTGAACCAGCGGTTTATGGTCTTATATCTACATGAAAAAACTTAAAAGTATCTTCACGCCCATATCCTGAAGAGGTAGACAGAGGCACAACCAGAGCACCCATGACTAACCGAAGATACTAAGTCCCACAATGTTAGGTGGCAAGCCTATCGCCAACCGGGCACATTTCCAATCCCGAGCAACATTTTTTTATTACAAAATTGGAAAAACTCAATTTTCTTTTTGTTGCCCGACCCGGGATTCGAACCCGCGACCTCATGCAGTCAAGTCCAACAACTGAACTGCTAGACCACAGAGGCGAAAAAACTTAATAATAAATAACTAGAAGCGCTTTAACCTGAATCCTAACCAAACCTTTCTTTCTTTCTTTAGGTTTTGGCCTTCACGTTAGTATTTAGCCATTAGTCAAGTAGTAATTTGCATAAAATTTTATTTTAATTTCAATTAATTTTAATTAGTCATCAGCAGTCATCAGTCATAAGTCGTCAGTAAGTCATGTCAGGCTCTTGGGTAAAACGGTGGTTTTACACAAGCTCATGTAATGAGTTTTGGCGGCAATGAGGAAATATACGATACGCTAATTTCTTCATGATTATTTCATTTGTGCACTTTCACTGAACAAAATTATACAATATGCCACCAAAATTGACTAATTTCACTCAATATTAACACGAAATCCAATAATTATGAAAAAATAACTTCGACTATCATTTCTCTCGATGGCGCCAAAACTCTAATTTTAGCTTACAAACAATAAACGTAAAATTCCTTTACGTCTTTTTCTTTTCGAAATTTAAAATTCGAATTACAAAAAACATTAAATAATAAGAAATTTGATGTGGCATCATTCATGGCCATCTTTTCTCTCGATGGCGCCAAAACTCCTAACCAAACCTATTAATTTAACTAAAACCACATTAATAATTTATTTAAGTAACAAAAGGCACATCAATTGCATTTATATGTGCACATTACACACGTATTTATTACACCAGAACTTACATAATCAAAAGTACTCTCATAATATGAAATAAATTTTCTTCACCACACCTAGACAATGCACTAATATAAAATGACTCATTGAAGATTAATCCACGATCATAAATATGTCGATGTCGCCATTATAGTTCTGTATCATCTGATCAGATCGTTGGCATCGATATCGAGAACTTGTTTTTGGATAGACCATCAGATGTGTTAATTAATTCGTAGGCGCGTAGGCGTTATGCCGCTATTATCGATAAAATTATGTGGTAGCGCACCACTTTATTGCCTCTATTCCTACACAAAGACTTTAGTCCAATTTATTATAATACTTTTAGAAATTATAAATAATATGTGGTATTTACCCCGATAAAGGAGATGTGGCAAAATTGTATTATACATATTATATTTTTAATGTATTATGTACTCGTAATTAGAACTACGACTAAAATTCATCAAGTCAACGTTTAAAATAATAAGATAACAAGACCCACGGTAAGACCCATGACGATTAAGGCAAATTTATACATAATATACCTTTTGAATATACTTATCAAAATTATTATGAAAATAAAAATGGCTACATATCATTAGTCGTGAGTCGTAACGTATTTATCATTTAATTTAGTTAATGCAAAAAATATCTGTTAAGATATCTCCTATGTGGTGTAGCAGTCCGCTTGAGGTCCTGGTTTCGATCTCCGGGTAGGGCAACAAAAAAAAGTTGCCTGGAATTGGATATGTCCAATAGGTCTGCCACCTGTCACATTGTGGGACTTAGTGACTTAGTGTCTTTGACTAGTCGTGGGTGCCCTGGTTGTGTCCCTGCTTACGTCTTCCGTGATATGGGCGAGAAGACACTTTTTCAATATATGGTTATAAAAAATGTAGTTAATAGAGATGACTATGGTTTGCAAAGTATCATAATAAGTCTTGACATCCATGGCTCGCCAAGAGGTAGTCGGAGGCACAGTCAGGGCAATACGATTAGTCAAGGTACTTGCACTACAAGTTGTATTAACATATTTTCTAATAAAAAAAAATTGTCCCTAGTAGGATTCGCGTCCGGTTGGAGATATGGCACTTTGGCTTTTGCTCAAGTTGCTCCTCTGCCTACCTCTTTGGGAATACGGGAGTGAAGACACCTTTTTAGGGGATAGGTATGAACTTAGAGAAGACATTTTAGTATTAATAGCAATTACAGGTTGGATCGAACTACGAGTTTTACCACGTTTGATGTCTACACGCGGCGTTTTTTATTAGGAAACAGTTAGTTCGTTACTTTATGTACCTATTTTTTTTAGCCTTTTATTTAGGCACCTACATTATTTATTTTCAATGATATTTTATTTTTGGTTGGGATATGGTTGTTTCAAGACGAAATAGCTCCTTTAGTATCAGGCCTGTTTTGTTTATTGTAATATAATTTTTTATAAGTATATTATTTATGGAATGTCTTAAATGGCAAATTACTTTTCCCTCTTCTGTGAATTACAAGTTAATCTGTATGTATATTTCACAGTATTGTATCAGACATTCTTGGTGTATTTCAACAGAATACTATTCTCAATAATAAATGAAAACAAACATGTGCTACTAAAATAATATCATCATCATTTGTGTGACAAATGACAATCACTGTAAAACTTCAGTCAAGCTACTTCTGGATTTTAAATGCTGACATTCAGACACAAAAAGAGGGGTGTTATAAGTTAGACGTATGTGTGTGCATGTGTGTCTGTGTGTCTACCGGTGGCATTAACCAAAAAGTCAAAACTTTTGAACGGTTAGACCGATTCACATGCGTTTTTATATTTGAAGGCTACCTAGATGGTTCTTAGCTACGACATGTTTTTTCATGGGCTGTCAATGACTAAAATATACCTAGTTAACATCATCAAAATTAGTCTAATCGATATCACCAATTGAAATACAATAGCAGAGGCAAAATGGCTCGAACGTAAAGTTGTAGGCGTAGACTAGTAAATATTCTAATTAAATTAAAAGAAATTGTAGAATCGATCAAGTAGAATATATCGTGTGACGTATTAGTGGGAAGCCTTTTATGATTAAATCTTAAACCTAGCACGATTCTGAACCTTAAGACAATGTTAAAAGCTGGCAAATGGGTTTCTAACAATGTAACATCATATCAGGTAAAATGCAAGGTGGATAGTCTAGCAATGAAATGCTTGTAATGTAACTATAAATAGTTACTTCACAATGTCACTTGGCAATGACGTTACCTACTAAATGGTTTATATCCATCGTGGGCATTTGGTGAATTTCCATTCTTATTGTTAAGTTTCACTTTTGTACTTGCAAACTAAATTTGTATAAAACGTTGCCTCCAAATAATAATACAAGTCAAAAATGTACAATTGACACTTACTAATTACAACGTACTAAATTTGTGTCCTGGTGATGTTAACTCATTGACCTTAAAATTATTTAAATATAGTAAAATGTGTTTCCATATCAGCGAATTTGCAATTATTTTCAATTTGTTTCCAATTTGAGAATAAATATGAAATAGGTTCATTGGTAGAATTGATTTTAGATTTTTAATACTTTTCCTATAAATAAACAGAATAAACAGCAAACAAAGGGGTTTTCTAGAAGTAAGCAACATATTATCATGTCGCCTATTTAACATTTTTAATACTTATTTTTCTAATTAACATAAATTTCCAAAACAGAAACATTTTCATGAGATAAGACTGCAAATGAGCACACAAATTTCCTAGTCGTGAAAGAAAAGGCCTATGAACACCGTAAAAGTTACAGATGTGTCACCATTGAGTAGTCAGATGTTTTACTTAATCGCCGGTTACCCTTCTATTTTGTAACTACTTCTAGATACACATATACCACAAATAAATCATTATCATTTTATTTAATTACTCTCCGGTCCTAAATATGTCACTGTCATTTTAGCAGCAGGAGTGGTTAATTCGGGAGATTATAACCGGCAAGTTGCATACCTTCACTTGTGAATCCTAATTAAGGAGAGTTTTCAGAAACAGCATGCTAGACTATCCTATTAACAACGTAATATAGGACACTTTGTCTAAGCCGGTAACTAGTAACAGCTAGGTTGTTTACATTGTTGATTTGTAACTTACTTCGTTAACGGAATGAACTTGTTAGTGGTCACTGAATTGAATATGGAGTACATTGGATGAGGCCTCAGGTTTGAAATAATGAATATTTATATCCTGGATATGAATCCTAGGCTAGTTTCATTTCAGTGTTTTGATTGGGCTAAAATATTGAAGTAGATCTAGCCTACTACAACTTAAGATCTAACTTGGAAGTTATAAAAGCTAATTTGAGAAAAGTAGTCCTAACATCAGCACTAAGACAATATTTCTTGCTTCTGACTCCTCCTAACCACGATTAAGACTAACGACATTTTTTTAAGACTTTAACATCAACATTTAAGTAAAAATATAGTACAAGGTACAACCAAATGTTCCAAGTAAGTACCAATCAGTTAGTAGGCGTAACAGTAATAGTAGTAGTAGTACTTACCAGTACAATCAATGAGATTAAATCGCAGAGATTTTCGATGAGATGCCCGGATTGGTACTTATGACATACTTTTTCCTGACACCATAACATCGTGGTCGTGACAGTCGTGTTTTATTGTGGAGTACACAAGGATCAAGTACTAAACTTTAGGTTGGCAATGTACAAATAACGTTATGTCGTCTACAGGCGAGGTGTACCATCAGTCTGTTTTTCAGATGTAGAATCAGCCTTTACTTTGCTAATACTGCGGACTTGTTGTGGATTATGTGTACCTATACCAGCCTTTCCCAAAGTGGGCGATAACGCCCCCTTGTGGTCGCTGGAAGCCTAGAGGGGGGCGGTATAAATCTTGAAAAAAATGTTTTTTTTTAAACTAGGCGCAACAAATATGTTATTGAGGTTATTGACAAGAAAAAAACGAGGGGGGGGGCGCTACAAAACAACTGATTTTCAAAGTGGGCGTTACATGAAATAAGTTTGGGAACCTCTGACCTATACTATATATTCTTTGAAATAAAAAAAGCTATTAAATCGACCGTTTGTCATAGCGGCGCAACCGCGAGTTATGTGTACCACGTATGAACCAAGTGTATACCAGACTCGAGATGGGTAGGTTAAAACGCGTCTTCGCAAGTTTGTATGAAGGGAGTATACTGTATATTGCATTACTGTAGTAACGCCTGATTTGATAAAAAAACAAACCACTTAAAAATGATTAAAATTATAAAAACCGAAATAAATATCCGTATAATATTATCTGTATAATTATTTGCTTCGTACTTACCTACCTACATTTGTTTGTTGATTTCCTACATGAAAGAACGCCAGACTTGTGATTAAATGGTCCTTAGGCATCATAAATTATTTAAATAGAATGCTAAATCATTGTCCTCTCTCCAATTAAAGAGGTGCTGTAATTCGAAACATGACTGGGCGCTTAAAATCAGACCAGTGACGGACTTATCCCAGGAAAAACGCCGCAAGCGCTTTATAAATTATTCGTTGGCCACTTCTGTGACAATGCTATAGTGCTCTCTGCCTACCCCTACTCGATACTCTCTGCCTACCCCGTAAGGGACTTGGCGTGAAGATATGTATGTATGTATGTATGTATGCTATAGTGCTTTATTCTTATTTCCTGAAGTCTTAATTACACATTTTAGATAATAAAAAATAATCTGCTTATTATTTTCGTTACTAAGAAGAGAGAAAATTTAATACATTGACACCGAGGAAGGGAAATAAGTGGACAATCCTCTAATAGCCAAAAATAAAGTACCCACGTGCTCGTATCCCCGTGCTAGACAGAGGTGCGTACAGGGTATCCACCTCAGCCGACTACACTGTACCACAATGTTATAAGGGGCATTATAAAATCAAAAAAGCAAGTCTATCGCCAACCAGGCACTTATCCAACCTAAGAAAAATAAAAAAAACATTTTTTCTTGGCCATCCTTGGCCTTGGCCGGGAATTGAACCTGTGACCACGTGAAGACAAGACCTCAAAACTTAGGGCGGTCAAGGAGATGGGATACAATAGATGTAAAATAAGCCTTTATTTTGCTAATCCGTGGAATTAGCAAAATGAAGGCTTATTTTATATCTGTTATTATGGATTTCCGCAAAGTAACGCCTGATTTAATAAAATAAAATTTAGATATGAATAAGTTGATGAAGTTTAGTATCTCATTATTTTTGCCATACTCAATTAACGCAAAATTTCGTTTATATATCAAGTATCTTCACGCCCATATCCCCGAAGGGGTAGGCAGAGGTACAACCAAGGCACCTACGACTAGCCGAAGACAGTAAATCCCACAATGTGATAGGTGGCAAGCCTATCGCCAACCGGGCGCATTTCCAATCCCGACCAACATTTTTGTTAGAAAATTGGAAAAATCCAATTTTATTTTCGTTGGTCGACCCGGGATTTCAACCCGGGACCTCATGCAGTCAAGTCCAACACCCGGACCGCTAGACCACAGAGGCGATTATATATGTAGGTAGATAATATGTCCAAGGGATAAAAATGTTCATACAAACTTTTGTCCTCTATTACACCCCCTTGCGGATTTAGTTTTGAAAAATCTTTAATGGATGCTTATGTTCAAACTCAAAAATATGAGTTTGAAAAGTAGGGTAGTCGTTTAAAAACTTCCTTCCATACGCCAGAGTCCAAAGATCGGAGACTCAAGATAGGTATAGATAATAACAATTTTGGTATGTATAGGCGAAATTCATCGAAGGCATCCGTCAACTTGTTTACCTTCTTATCAAGTTTATAAAAAAACCTATCCCGTCTAGTAAGACAATCTGGTACAGTCGATCTAATCTAGTCTATTTTGAGGTTACAAAAATAATTAAACTCGTGTTGAACACATTATGTTTTAATAAACTTATTTATAAACTTATTATTAATGGTTAGACGGTGTGTAGTAAAGCAGGCGTCTAATTTCTTTGTAGTAAGGCGGATAAGGTCTAAAAATAGTTTGACATTTGCAAAAAAGCGATTGCTTTAAAAAATAATTGTTTTAAGCTAAAATTGGAAGGATTTCAAGGCAATACAAAGTAGTCAGAATAAAGAGGCGCAATGTGAAATAATAGATTCTTGCAGAATAGGCCGCCATGTCTGGACATGCGCTCGCGCACTACAAATTACAATCACCACGACGGACATGTTCGCACGTGGGGACTGAGCGCTATCAATTTACATCGTCTGTACACACCTTTATGTTTATTTTATATTCAAGTAATTTCTCTATTAAGACACCCACACGACAAGAACATTCGTTAAGTTAAATGTTTTAAAACACTTTTGTACTTATTTGGTTTTACGAAAATTATACAGAATTGTGTAGTAAAATTTATATCACAAATGTTTATACAAGATATCTTAAGTCGTTACTTTTAATTACGTTTTTAATGCTTTATGTAAGTGTTGAGCTATCATCAAATATCGTCGTAAACGTTTTAACGATTTATATAAAGAGTATTTTTAATGTTTGTGGTTTTTTCGTTTGGTTTGTGTTTTTAAGTAATTAGGGAGCAATTAAGATAGAATTATGTTTTGTCGAAAATTTAATTTTCGATCGAATGTGTTTATATTGCATAAATTTTAATTTAGTTTTGATAATAAATTTGATGGTTTATCGAAGTAAGGCTATATCGATGTTTATAAAAACTAGTTGTTCGAATTATTTTGTGCCAAGTAATCGTAATATAAATATATTATTTTAATTTGCACAATTGAATATTTTTGAAAATTTGCTAATAATAACATATTTTAAGGAACTTTATTATAATTGTTTTATATAAGGAAATAACAAGCAAATAGGAATTAAATATAAAATCAAATTTTTAATAATTTCTGGTCGAGGGTAATAAAACGTAAAAGCAAGGATGACACAGTTAACAGAACAGAACCACTGATGTACTAAATGGTTTGCATTTAGTACATGAGGGACTTGAATCTGTCGGTATGTTGCTACATTGCTCATTTTGCGCTAATTGAGTAAACGTAACGTAACGTAACGTAACGTTACTGCAAAAACTGACCTTGATTTCAATTACGTCGTTCACCAAAATTGAGTTTATCTGTAGATTTCCCTGGACCAAGCACCAAATCAGGATCAGGTCAGGACTTGGTGGCAATCGGACCGCCTAAGAAGAACGTTCTTTCAAATAAATAAAGAATTTTTAAAATCTGTTCATAAATGACGTAGAAAGAATATAAAAATATGAAAGTCGAACGTATATCCTCATCCTTTTTCTAAGGAGGGTAACTCACACATGCCAATTTAAAACGGAACTCGTGCCTTGGTTGAAGGCTCATATAGCGCCGAACGTTACTAAATTATCCTTACGCTAAGACGTTAGATACGTTTCTTTTTACTAATTGTTTCGACATGAGACTCTTCAAGAGGTATGCCGCATGAATCTACGTGACCTACGGAGTAACATCCTCTTGGTTTAAGTGTGTTCAGCCGAAAGTCTACCTAGCTTATGCGTCCGGTGGAGTATGGACATTCACTAAGAGGTGTTTTTTTTATGATATTGGAAGGCAAACAAGCAGACGGATTTCCTGATGGTAAGAAATTCTCGCCGCCTAGAGACACCAAAGGTGGTAATGGTGCGTTGCCAACCTGATATCGGGATGTTAGGCCTCGAGCAAAAGTACGTTTACTGGCTACCTTACCCTCCAAACCGGAACACGTCATGACGTTATGGCGGCAGGAATAGGGCGAGTCGCTGCGAAACTCGGTGTAGTGACGGTAAGCCTATGCTCGCCTTTTACGAGCTGCCTGGTAGGAAGGCAGATGGTCTATTCTGCAAAGGAACCCGGACCAACACGTGGTCTATAAAATGATGAGTTTTTAAACCTACGTAAGTAAAATTCGTAACAGTGAGATCCGAGAAAGAGTGGGATTGAAAGAAAGTGTTGGTGTTAAAATGCGAAAGGGCATGCTCCGCTGGTTCGGTCATGTGGAAAGAATGACAGA
>NJDC01001693.1:159375-177308 GCA_002245475.1 Calephelis virginiensis | reverse complement strand
AATAGTTAGTCAATTCCCTATATAAAGTTAAATTAGAATCAATTGACATTGGTTTTGTAAACATTGTTATGTTTTTATAATAGTATTTTTGTTTTTACTATGGGGTTATGAAGGGCAAATTAGAAAAAAATATATATATAACATGTACAAATAGGAGAAATATTCCATTAAAGATAAGACCAAACGAATATGTTGATAACGCATCTATTTTTCAGAATTTTCATGTGGAAAGAATGACAGATGAAAGATTGATAAAATAGATAAAGATTTGTACTAGGCGAATCTGGCTGCGTGTAGGAGAGACTTTTGGAGGAAGACTGGCAGGTTTTCAAGGATCGTGATATTTAGCACTCGATAGTCGATACTCTCTGCCTACCCCGTAAGATATATATGTATGTGAAATAAATTTTAAAGAATGTTAATGGAATGACCATATTGGTAGAAACTGTATATATTTCTAAATCCTCTATACTTTTATTTAGAAGTTAGTATTAGTGTCATATACTGTAATTAAAAACTGTTTCATTACTGAAAACAAAAGAAAAGTATCTTCACGTCCATATAAATGAAGTAGTAGTCATAGACACAACCAGGGTACCCACGACTAGCCGAAGACACTAAGTTCCACAATGTGATAACTGGCAAGTCTATCGCAAAACCGGGCATATGTCCAATCCCGGGCAACGTTATTTTCATATGAATTCTTTTGTTGGGTGACGCGGAGATCGAACCCGAGACCTACAGAAGTCAAGCCTAACGCCTACAGAGGGGATGAGTTACTAGAAGATTAATAATACTAGACAATCATAAACACGCACACAAAAATACCATTGCCTTGCATCATATTTGATCTTGGGTGAAAGCTATGATAATTAGTTAGCTTATCTTTATTTTATCACGCCATTTCTAAAATGACACAACTTCAAGGAAAATATCCGACAGGACTAAACACGAATTACGCTTTAATATATATCATACATATATTTACAAACAGATGGCTAAACTTTTGATTACTTTAGAATTACAACTGCTGTAACGTACTTGATTATAATGGCGTGGACAGGGAGATCTGATTTGCGTGACCAATCCTCTCTGGTAATGACGTGCTTACCACTTACCACTGCGCTTTACAATAAATCCATTGAACATTTCTAATTTAATGATATTTCTCAACATTTCTTATAGATTGCGGTTTATAATAAACACAATATAATTTACTGTCTTGCTTATGGTTCATTGAAACGAAAGCTAATGTAAAATCTGGTTGGTTCGTTTGCTTTCGTTGTGCATAGCGTCAGTTCAAGCACGATCGAATGTGCACTTTCGCACTTAATCGAGAAATATGGCGGTTGCTCTTATGCTATTATTTATTATGTTCGGCCTGCTAAGGATTAAGAAGTGCGAATCATTAGGCTAGAATTGATTAAAATAAGTATAAAAAATTAAGCCGTCTAAAAGTATTCTTCGTTTTAGTCGAAATTTAAGTTTCGTGGAATGATTTTGTATTAAAAAAGTATCTTCAAGTCCGTATCCCAGAAAAAGTAGAAGTGAAATCAGGACACCAACGACTGGACAACGACAATAACAGTCGCACTCAGAGACCTTAATTAACATTTAATTTATCATTAAGACAATTATGTATGGGAAAGGTCGAATCGATTTGTTGCTCGAACTGGGGGTCGAACCAGAGACCTCGTGAAATCAATTCTAATACAGAGCCGCAAGACCACAAAGGCGATATTTGTACTCAATTTTTGTACTTAATTGAAAAAGGTTTTTACGTTTGCTACGACATGAAAAACACAGAACATAGCATTCCTGACGATAAGGTTGCGCCATTGCCGGCTGATCTACTCTCCCGTCCGAAACTTAGTGTTATGGCAAATCAGAGAATCCCTAAGACGGCTCGTGGCTGCATTACATTCTTGCAAACATGGTCTTGTCGATTATGATCCCATATAACCTATGCTCGCCTGGTACAAGATGCCAGACAGGAAGGTTCGGTTTACCATTAGGTTAGTTTACATAAACACAGACCAAATATCTTATGGTAATCGAAAATGTAATAGGAAGAAAAAAATACTCTTAATTTAGTTTTAAACAAAAAAAAGAAGGTTTCGAAAAAAGAAAGAGGTTATGTGTTGGACTTATATATTTTTTCTGTAAGTCAATTAATTATTCCGTCATTTCTGAATAGATTTGAAAACATTTTTTTGTTTGAAAAAGTGTACTTGCAAGGTACATTGCCACCAAGTCTGGATCTGATGATGACTCCAGAAAAATCGATTTAAAAACTTAATTTTTGTGTAAGATGACTTACTTATTGAAAGTGCAGTCATTTTTGCAGTTTTGTTGCGCTCAAACTACATTCTTACATACATCTTTTCGAAACAGCATGTGCTAAAAAGTTCGCATGCACTGGTTAGTTTCATTAAAGTAATTATCGTAAGAAGGGTTTAGATTCCGGCGACACCCCCTTACAATATTTAACAGATAAGACCGGAACGATTTATTGCGTGCATTTCTTTTGTCAGCTTTGAAATTGTACTCGCATAAGTTAACTGAGATTAAAATAATCGAACTTATAAATTTTGTCGCCTCACCTCTATATGGCGAACGGCGGTATGTCGACGCGAACTTTCTGCAAATTAATGGACCACATTATCAGATCGAGCCTTGTACATGGCGTTTATACGAAGATAATTTTGTTTGCAGATTCTTTTTAATTCTCTTCTTCAAATAGCTTTAAATCAGCCAGTATATATGGAATAACTGCTAGAAAACAAAATCTTTATATATATAATTCTTATGTTCGTGTGTTTGTCACTGAACTCCTCCTAGACGACTGAAGCCATTTTGTTGAAATTTTCCGTGTGTGTTCAAGGGGATTCGAGAATGGTATAGATTCACTCTCTTACGTACTCTTTGATTTTGGAATGTTTTACTTTAGGTCCGGCAGACTGCGCTACTATCGAAGCATTATAAATATATATAGAATTTGCTGGGTCAGCTAATCTAATATATAAAATTCTCGTGTCACGGGGTTTGAACTTCTCCGAAACGGCTTGACTGATTCTCACGAAATTTTGTAAGCATATTGAGTAGGTCTGAGAATCGGCCAACATCTATTTTTCATCCCCCTAAATGTTAAGGGTGGTGCACCCCTAAATTTTTTTTGTAATTTTCAGACAAAAATTTTTATTTTTATATTTTGATGATACAGCATATAAAAGTACATACAACCCTAAATTTTCATCCTTTTATCACGAACCCCTATTTTTTAATAGTCATTTTAGTAATTTAATCATTTTTTATCATGTCGATAACTGATCAATCGTCATTTAATTAGTTATATGGCAAAACAACGTTTGCCGGATCAGCTAATATCTATATAAAAATCAATGCTACTTTTCGTTGTAATTTTATAACTCAAGAACGGACTTACCTATCCAAACCAAATGTTTAGGCTTTGTTCGGTCTATTTAGTAGATGTTTTATGTAGAGTTTGCATAAAATCGGTCAAGCGGTTCTTCATTCATTATATTTTATGAACGAATGAATTCAGTAAATTGCGGATCATTTTGTTAATGGGTATTTTTCAGTCAAATTTAAACTTTTTCAGATGGAGATTGTGCTGTCATATTTTAACTTTTCCCTGTTATTTTTTCTTTTTCTTGTTTTGTTGTGTTATGTCATTCATGCGGTCATATACGTAGAGAAGCACGTACCGGGCCGCTAGTATCTTATAGAAAAGAAAGTCGTGATAGTTACACTATTTGTAACTCAAGAACGGTTGAACCTATTTGGCTGAAAATTGACGGGGTGGTAGTTTATGACCAGAAGAAGGACATGTGATATATTTTATGCCGTTCAATGGCGAGGAAAGTAGCAAAAATCATTTTTTATTTTTTCCCATACAAACTTGTACTTTCAGTAAGGAACGAATTCGAAACAGCTTGTCTATATATATAAAAGAACGTCATGTTAGTTACACTATTTGTAACTCAAGAACGGCTAAACCGATTTGGCTTAAAATTGACGGGGAACCAGTAGAGGGACATAGGGTATTTTATCCCGTTCAACAGCAAAAAAATTAAGAAAAACAACTTTTTAATTTTCCCATTCAAATGTACATTTACATTTATTTACATATGTATTTTTATGTATGTATTTCTTATTTCGTATTTTTCTAAACACGATCAACTAAAATATTGAATCTCCGACTACCACAAACGACAAATAACATAACTAAATCGAAGGTTTATATCTCGTGAGAGGTTAGCAAACAAGCACGGCTAGTCTAAGGGTAAGAGATAACCATGGCATATAGATACCATAGCTGTTACAGATGCGTCGCAGTCCTATGGACGGGAGTTAAGCCTATTGCAAGTCTACAGGTTGCTCTATCCTTCCATGCCAACATTCTACCACTAGTGATCTTGGTAGTGACGACCTATATTTTAAGTCTCTTATTAGTTGCCTAGAAGAAGGGTATATGGTCTATTCTACTCAGTGGATCTGGACCATCACGGGTAAAAACAATAATTGTAATAAAATAGTTTTAGTTACCACAAAACATTTCAATAAAAAAATCATTAAGCGCAATGCAATTCCTATCTTTTATTCTAAGCCCCCTTAAGGAAAAAACCCCTTAAGGTGTTGGTCCGGGCTCCTTTGCAGAATAGACCAATCTGCCTTCCTGCCAGGCAGCTCGTAAAATATGCTTACCGTCACTGGCACCGTGACGTCTGACTAGGTGGTGAAGTTTCGCAGCGACTCATCCGGATTGGTACCATCGCCTTACCTATTCCTGACGCCATAACGTCAAGACGTGTTCCAGTTTGGAGGGTAACGTAGCCGTAAACTTACTTTTGCTCGAGGCCTAATATCCCGGCCTCAGGTTGGCAACGCACCATTACCACCTTAGGTGTCTCTAGGCGGCGTGGATTTCTTACCATCAATTAATCCGACTGCTTGTTTGACTTCCAATATCATGTAAAAATTGTAATAAAATAGTTTTAGTTAACACAAAACATTTCAATAAAGTATTCATTAAGCACAATGTATTTATCTTTTATAATTAATTTATTTATTTATTAAATTAATTTTAAACCCCCTTAAGGAAAAACTGAAGGTATTAATTATAAAAAATCAATCCCTAATAACTTTGAAACATGTAAATGAATCATGCAAAAATACAAAGTCACGTTAATGTGAAATCCCCAAAACAATATTAACTCTAGGTAAACCCTAATCTCAGCTACCAAGCTACGTAAAAAAGAAACACGTTTAGACTCTAATTAAGAACTTAAACAACCTTCAACAACTATGAAATTCCTTATACAGGCGGCATATAAACCAATTTAGGGCACTTTTAAAGCATGCCTGCGCTTAGTAATTTTATCGACAAATAAACTCTACCTTCGCGGTAACACGTGGTTTTTAAAATGTGTCTTTGGAACAAAATTTTTCAAATTACTTCTATTAAAGAAGAAGCTAAATCATCTAGAACTTTAAAGAGCCTGTCGCCTCTGTGGTCTAGCGGTCCGGGTGTTGGACTTGACTGCATGAAGTCTCGGGTTCGAATCCAAGATCGGCCAACAAATATTTTCTAATTAAAAAAAATGTTGGTCGGGATTGGAAATGTGCTCAGTTGGCGTGCCACTTGCCACCTATCACATTGTGGGACTTAGTGTCTTCAACTAGTCGTGGGTGCCCTGGTTGTGCCTCTGCCTACCTCTTCGGGGATATGGACGTGAAGATACTTACTTACTTACTTACTTTAAAGAGCCTATGTGGTCTAGTGTTTCGACATCGGACTTGAGTTCTTGAGGTCCAGGGTACTCTGGGTCGGGCAACAAAAAAAATTGAAAATGTGAATTTTCAATTTAAAAACAATTCTTTGCCTGGGACTGATTATTTGCCCGGTTGGCAATAGGCTTGCTTCAAATCACACTGTGGAACTTAAATGTCTTACTGACTGACTCTCTACTGACTACTGACTAGTCGTGGGTGCCCTGGTAGTGCTTCTGCCTAACTCTTCATGGATATGGGCGTGAAAATACTTTATTTTACTATCTAATTTTAAAAAGGTTCACACGCTGCACACCTCTTTTATCTTACATTTGACTGCGTTGGTCGAGGAGTCAACGTACACGCCTGATACCACCGACCAAATGCGAGGCTTAGGTTCGATTTCCAACGGGAGCAGACATTTTTGTGATGAATATCTAGATGTCTGCATTTCTGTGTCTGGGTGGGTCTTTTAAATTTATTAAGTTATTTATTTAAGTATTTCCATGTATTAGTATCGTTAAATAACTCCCTTATTACTAGAATATAATTAGCTTACTTTAAGGTTAGATAAAGTGAAGATAAGTTTTAGGGTTAGATAAAACTGTGTAAATTGTCCAGTGACATTTATTTATAAAAATTGACTTGAAAATATGGCAGCATTATGACTCTATCATTCTCAAACATCACAAATAATGTAGGAGTTTAGATAAAATAAGCAAAAATGTGGAATGTAAGAAATACATTTTGTGTTACAAGAATACAAAGAAGTAGCGTATGGTCAAACAAAACACCTGTCAAAGTTTTATTTCTTGTGTCTCTATTGTGAATTATAATAATAGTGATTTATTGCTCATTTCGATAATCAATACTATATTCGTATAATCGTAACTATATATAATATAATCGTAACTATATTACTCGTATTTATACAAATACGAGTTTATTTTCTTTATAATGCAGTTAACACAGTCCACGTTTTTTTTAGAAATCTAGTTTTTTAGTTTTATAAATAAAGATAAATTGATTACTAAACTAGTCTTCTGCTTTTTCATTTGATTAAATTAAGTTGAATGAACTTTATTATGAACCAATTATTGTAAATAGTGGTCGAAATTTGACTGTAATAAATTTTAATATATTGTTGATAAGAACGCCATCTTGATTTCTCAAGACCAACTACTTTGTTTCCAAACTTTTTAGTGCTCCATCTGTGATCTTTTATCGTTATCATCAATATATTTGTTTGTGTGTGTCAAATGCATGGTAGTGTGGGTAATGTTATATGTATTGATTTAATGTACTTTATAAGCATTATTATTGAAAAATATTAGCGTTCTATACTTCTCCTACACATAAACTATAAGTGTGCCAAATTTATGCTCCTGCGTCCGCGCAATTTCCGTAGAAAGGGCTCCAAATTTTGACATCAAGTATTAATATACAGATAGTATAAATACAGATAGTATAGTAATAAGATAGGTTATTGAATTATAGATAGGTAATTAAATTAGACGTTAATCGGGTGTAGAAACAAAAACTATCCTTGTAATAATGACTCCATAACACTTTAATGTTAGGGTCTTTTTAACCAATCCTAAAAAAGAAGAAGGTTATCAATTCGACTGCATTTATTTTTTAGTTTTTGCATGTTTGTTTCTCGATTACTCGGATACAAAAGTCAACTGAATTTTTTTAGAAAGATAAGTGATGAATACGAGGGAAATCATACCTAGGATGCATATATTTTCGCTTATGTTGACGACATCTTTGTTTGTATTGTTTGGCTAATGTTCATGTTCCTATTTGGTTGGTTGAATACATTTAGATAGGTAGGTTAGGATTAATGTATTTCTATCGACTGTACATATACTGTAGCTTTCTAACCACCCAGAAATTCGTCAACTACATAAAAACTCATTACATAAAAAGAACGCAGAGATAATCACGTACTAAAAGTAGAAAGTTGAATAAAGTCATCCCTTCAAACAATTATTCAATCTATAAACAATCAACTCTTTAAACGTACCATTATTCCAGCTATGAATAATTAAGCGAGGCTTGAAACAAAACAAAGACGTTTTTCTTAATTATAACACCATTATAAAGTGCAGCTACTCCCCTTGGCATCCCTCGGAATGATACAGTCTAATACGGGGGCAAAAAACTTGCTAAACAAGGCAAAGTATTAATTAATTCCAGTGAACATCGGTGGGTTTATCAAACGCTTCATTTCCATTTAGCAGATTTCGTGTGGAAAAATGTTAAGTCGGCGGAATTTCTTTTATTTCCCGAGACAAAAGGAGGGGATACAAATGTTTTTCTCGAGGTTTCATTTGAATTAATTACTGAGTTTAATGACGTTAAACTTTTTCATTGGTTCCGTCCGTTTTTATAACAATGTTTGCGGTAAACAAAACTTGTCAAGGAAATGTTTTTTCTCCGTCTGTTGTTTTTATTTTCTTTTTGATTCGCCCCGTTTTGTCAGAGTGGAGAGTTTCGCGGATTGTCGGAGTAATTAGTGAACAGTCTGAACTTGTTCGTGTCGATTTTGTTTTCGTGTTACGATTTAACGTGATTGATTTTTTTTTTTTTTTTAATTTAATAATTTTTTACTTTTTACTATGCGTTTATAGACACTATAGATTTACAGGTGTGTCACTGTCTTGAGGCCGAGATGGAAGGCCTATAATTGTGAGACTCTACTGTATATACTACCCTTCAAACTGAAACATGAGAGTGTCATTATCATGGCAGGAACAAGTAAGAGTGGATCCCTTTTGGGGAAGTTGTTGCACAGCACTCTACCACCAGTGGTTTTGTTGGTAATTACCCATATTTAAACTTGAGCTCGCTTACGATCTACTTAGTAGAGCAGTAGATTGTCTATTCTACTCAGCGAACTTGGACCAATACGGGAATAGGAATTATATTAGGATTAGGATTGAATAGTCAAATTATTTATGACGTAACTAAACGGGTAGTTTTAATTAAACGACCACTATGGTCGTCGTTTCCATGCTTCTTTGGCAAGTTTCGAAGATTTGAACAAATGCTATACCTAATGGTTTTTTGTTTAAAATCATCAGTAATTATATTAATAAATATTGTAAAATTAAAAAAAAAATGTTTCATATCAAATGCATATTTTTTCCTGACTACGAAAAAACACTGAATACAGGGACTGGAGAAGGAATTATTCACTATTTGTGTGATTAGTATTTGGATTAGTTTCAAATGATCCCGTAATATGAGCGTATTAATCTATCTTCACGCATCCCCAGAAGGTGGGTAGAAGTACAATTATACTATCAACTATTAGCAGAACGTACTTGTAGACATAACAATGTGATTAGTCGCCAACCGGACTCGTATCCAATGATGAAAAAAAAAATTGAGTTGCCTGACCCAGTAATTTCACACTGGACTAAATGCAGTTAGAAAAAGGTAACAGCATAATGATATCATATATCAACATTTAATAAGGTCAAATAAATTTCAAGGTGTTGGCTTCTTTCATAGACATATTTGTTTTAGAAAATACTGCATCCTTTCCACTCTCTTTTATTTGACTTTCCTCCTCACCTTTCTATATTGAAAGTGAAATATTGTTTAACCCAGATGTATTGAAGGATTAAATAATACCCAAGACAAAAAAACAGTTTTATAAAATTGCAGGTTTTTTATTCAATTTGTCAGACGAAGGTTTCAAATTCTGGGCAGAATAATTTCTAAGAATTAAAGACTTTAATATTTAATATTAATATTTAATACAAAATTACAAAAATGTAAATGTCACAGATAAAATCTTATTTGTTATCATAAAAAGACTATCCTCAATTACTTCAGTCCACAAAATTTAAACATCTCGCCTTAGTAAAATTTAAAGGAAAGCTCAGCCACCGGTAAATTACGCCCGCGAAGGGTTAAAGAATAAAAAATGAGATACCGCTTGTCCTATAATAATTTAACCCGTTTAGCGCAGTCGTCAAGTAATAAAGATTAAAAAGTTGATTTTTTAACACTTTCGGTGCTAATGAGGGGGCGTTGGAAACAATTTGAAGGATTACCTTCTAAAAGCTTCCGTCAGGTTTTTAATTGAGACTTTTTGTGGGCCGAAAGGCTTTTAGCCCCTTTGCGGCTCGCGCCTTGCCTTTTGTGCTTACCGGTAATCTATTAATGAACGAAAATATTGTTTAGTTTTTTCTTTCATCACGGCAAATGACTAAAATAGCTTATGGCCCACCTGTGTCATGTAGTCATCCGTCTTAATTAATAACTCCTATATATGGGACAGCTCAATTATTATTTACGTGTTTGTTAATTGCTTTCAAACAAAAAGTACAAATCATAACACGTGTCTAATATTTCTAATTAAGAATTTTGTAACGACTAATATCATTACTTAAAAAAATAATTTTATGTTTTGCTTAAACTAAAACAAGAATGAATGATACTGAGAATGAAGAATGAATGAAATAAAATTGGGTGGCCACTCGATACGCCATTCAAAACAGCAGGTGTATTGTCGAATACGACACGATAATATTTTTTAGTCTTCTCTGTCTACTATTTATTATTTCTTAACCTGCAATAATCCAAATAAAAAGAAGTTTTTTTTTTTAACTAAAACGGTAAAAATATTTTGTGGTCAAAATCTAATGATTGACTTCATTGTAGTATTTGAATTAATCCTCGGACAATAAATTATTCAAATGTTAAACAATTAATATTATTGACTGATTGTGTTATTCTATAATACTAATGCATAGAAATACATAAATAAAAACCAAAACAATCTTAATGTAATACGTTATAATCATAAAATATTAAGACTGACAAAAGCTTTGCGCAAATTGTAGCTAAGAACATTTCTATTATGTCAACTTTCAAATAAAATGTCTGCATAGAAATCGGTTTATTTCTTAAGGAGTTATAATGCTACAGACAAACACACTGACATAGATATGTCAAAATTATTAGTTTGTGAAACTATGTCAAACACAAAATATAGTCTCCATACACAATAAAATATTTAAGTAAGTACTTAAGTATTTGGTTTGTAATCCTATTAATATTATAAATGCGAAAGTTTGTAAGTATGTTGTTGGATGTTTGTTACTCTTTCACGCTCGAATGGCTGAACGGATTTGTCTGAAATTTGGAAGACAGATAGATTGTGACCTGGATTAACATATAGGCTATTTTTAATCCCGATCGCACACCGGGTTTCTGTGAAAACGCGGGCGAAGCCGCAGGTAGCAGCTAGTATAAAACAAAATAGTATAAAATTATTTGGTATACAAATATAAAAATGAATCCCCATTTTCCATGGTCATCGCGTCACGCTTGATCGGATTGACCAATTTAGATAAAAGTATTTTTGTTGTATTCGTTTTTGTCAAGTGGGTCACCTGATGGAAAGTGATCACCTCCGCCCACGGACATCCGCAACACCAGGAGTATCACAGATGCGTTGCCGACCTTTAAGGAACGCTCTTTTCTTGAAATTTCCTAAGTCATAATCGTTTGGGTATACCACCCTCACTAACTGATTCGATAAAGGTGTTACGGGGTAAAAATGTCTTTGGAATCGCACAGTTGTAGACCGCCACGCATCGAGATGATGGGCATGATACCTTAAGCTCTGACGCGATGTCCGAAGCTTGAAATCAGCGGCTGGAATTAAACCAAACAACTCCTCAGAGCATTCCCCATGATAGATGCGGTAGAGAACACTGAGTGACCCAACATCTCTACGCAACGCTAAAGAATCAAGCCGATTGGTAATTTTCCGGTCATTCACAATTCGAATTGCTCTACGTTGAATGCGGTCAAACGGAAGGAGCTGGTACTGTGGAGCCCTTGCCCAGAGTTGAGAACATTACTCCATATGAGGCCGAATTTGCGCTTTATATAGTTGTAAGCGATGGGCCGGCTTGAAATACTGTCTCGCTTTTCTGAGCACACCAAGTTTTTTAGAGGCTATTTTAGCCTGCTCCTCCAGATGACCCCGAAATTGAACATTACTCGAAATGTCAACGCCGAGTATACCAATGCAGGCTGTGGCAGAAAGGGAAAAGCTCTCAAATCAAGGAGATGCGACAAAGGGACTCTTTTTAGCGGAAAACGCGCAAACTTGTGTCTTGTTAGGGTTAAATTGCACCAGATTCTGCTGGCCCCAAAACGAAATTTATAATGTACGAAGTTCGTCGTATCGGCTAGTTAGAAATTATTTGAGACTAAAAAGTGTCTTTGCTCAAATATACCCGTAGAGATAAGCAGAGTTATAACCGGGACACCCACCTGAATATACTAAGTCCCAAAATGTGATAGATGACAAGCCTGTCGCCAACCGGTTGAATGTTCTACCATGGTTTTTATTAGAAAATCGGAAATAAACATTTTCTTCTAGTTGCGCGACCCGGAGATCGAACTCGGGAACTCATAAAGTCAAATTCGACACCGGGCTAGATCACAGAGGCGATAAACAAAGATCTATACTAAACATCATAAATTCTAAAACCAACAAAATCACACAAAGCATTCATAAAGTATCCCACTTCCAACTACTTTTATGTTATTGTATAATTCTAATCTCAAGTAAGACATTACAAGAATACCAATGCATGCGAAAAATCGATCGCATCGTCTTAAACTCCTCACCCTTTTCGAGGGGGCTCCCCCAAAAAAACGAAAGAATAAAAGAGGGAAAAAATCTAAATCGTCTCATATCTCTCCCGCCTGCCTCCCGAACACCTCCGTCAAGCGCCCTCCTTATTTCGTATGCGAGTTACTCTGGCAATCATTATAAGTATATCGATTAGACCCACGTCCCTAACCTGCACTTATAATGTACTACTGAAACATATACTCCAAGTTAAACAAATTCATCAATTAAATTAAAAATTTAAACATTTTTTCTTAAAAAAAAAACAAATACCCATAATTGCATCTCTTTTTTTTCAACTGTATAAAGGAGACAAAATAAATGACTTACAAAAATGAAGATTCTGATTAGTCCAAAAGTAAGAAAACAATATTTTGTTTGTTTTTAGTTTAGTAAGAATTCAATTAGATATTATTGTAATTTAATATTGCGTACACTTGTACTGTTTTACGTGTCACTTATAATTTATTATTTTATAAATAGCCTACCAGTTTCGCTTATAACAGCATCATCAGGGCTAAAACTTATTATGTAGGGTAGGCTATTTACAAAATAATGAAATATAAGCGATAAGTAAAACAATACAAGTGTTTCTTTATTTAAAAATATTAATATTTGGAAGTTTTACCAAGCACCGACGATGGAAAATATCAAATATATAGCTTAGTGCATTATATTTGATAGTCAAGAAAGATAAACAAGCATAAATTGTCTCTTAAACAAGCTTACTGGCTAACCAATGTTCCAAACTAGAACACGTCAATGGAACTGATAAAATAACGACGGACTCCTATGCAGAATAGATCATTGGCCTTTACATTGGCATTATAGGCTTACCGTCATTAACACTTTTGCAGGGGCACGCCCGGATTGGTGCCACGGCCTTACCTATTCCTACCGCCCTAACGTCAGTGCTCGACAAAGAAATAATTGATCGGTATTATAAAATTTGGTTTAAATTTCGAAAAAAAATCATTTCTTCACAAATCTTCATAATCGATACATTTTACCATGCAAATCAATTCAGTATGCAAACAACATGCATTCAAAAGTTACAAGTATCTTCAAATTTGCGATTGCCTTCAGACGAAAAAAGGGCACTGTTAACAAGCGAGGACGGTCGGCGCATAAGTAGATGCAAATTGTGTCTGTAAAACTATTTCGGAAGGTAAACATAGAGGGGCGCAGTCCACGTGTCCTAAGATCCGACGAGATTAAATGGTGGATGGGAAGCCATCAGTCGGGTCAAGTATATAGTATATAGTAGTTACGGGGAAACCGTTTTAGATTATGTAAATATAAATAAAGGTTGATTTAAAGTATGGGTTGTCGTAGATCAATGTGATGTATGTTAAAAAAAAAGTATCTTCACGCCCATATCCCCGAAGAGGTAGGCAGAGGCACAACCAGGGCACCCACGACTAGCCAAAGACACTAAATCCCACAATGTGATAGGTGGCTAAGCCTATCGCCAACCGGGCACAATCCCGAGCAACATTTTTTAATTAGAATATTGAAAAAACCCAATTTTCCTTTTGCTGCCCGACCCGGGATTCGAACCTGAGACCTCATGTAGTCCAATACTTGAACCGCTAGACCACAGAGGCGATGTACGTTAAGGTTAAATACCTTAATGGTTCTTTGAATTTTAGAATTGGAAGACGTTATTTGTACTAGCGTAAACTCCAGCTGCCTTATTAATAAAAATTGACAGTACTCCAAGGTTGTACAAGGCTTATAATTTTACACTGCCATTTGCGAGATGAAGTCAGTTTTTTTGCGAATACTGTGTTCATTTTAATATATTTTTAGGTATATATTTCTGTAGAATAACTGAAACAAAAATACACATATTTTTTTTGGAGTGATATAAAATTATGAAATTTGTTGAATGATTTTATTATTGAAATAAATAAGAATGTGCTGACTTATTATTCTTAAAAGCAGGGTCGATTCTATTTGGAAATTATTGGCGTAAATTCAAAAAAAATTTCCTGGATTAAATCTCAAAGAATAGTTAACAGAGTTCAAGATATGCTCGAATAAAATAACTTGGGAACCTGGTAATGAATTCCTAACTTCCTCAAAATCAAAATTATTTGGGGTTTCTGTTAATTTTATATTGGTATACATTTAAGTATTTCTATGTATAATAATAGTTCACTAACACTTTATTCCTTTTTTTACCAGACCGATATACATATTTATTTTGCCATTTTACAATAGAAGAGTTAGCTTATGCTACTTATATGCATGGGCCATTAATAATTGATAGGAATGGATATGACCAATCGGGAAAAAATAACAAAGGTTTTTGAAAATACAAAAGAAATTGTTTTATTCATAGTTTTTCATTGATTATATTATAAAGTTTTAAATATAATAAATCTGACTGCCAATGAAATCTCAAAGCTGTTTCATTATTTGGCATTAGACGGGTCGGTGCGGCGGGCGGCCACGCAAATCTTGGCGTCCCTTCGTCCGAGCTAAGAACCCCCAATTTCTTTCATTACTTACCTTCAGGAGACAATGGCAAGACGAGGACGACAAGAAAAAAATAATAATTTCAAGTGGAATAACGCTGAAATCTTTTCACGGGGAAAAGAATTATTGTTGTTTTGCAAGCGAGCTCTTAGGGACAAAATGCACCATCCTTATTACGCTATTGTTCAGTGTTACGAGCTTTATTCATTTTTACTTGGCTCAACTTGAATGCTTATTAATTTAAGACTGTGATAAGCTCGAATTCTTTTGAATGTGGAAAGAAAATGTCTGCCCATTGTGGGCTATTTTACTTCCTTTTGCCTTGACTTGGATACTGTTTTAATGATCATTAAAATTTAAATCTATCAGAATTTGACATTGTTTAACAAAACTACTGTATATTATTAATATTTAACTCACAAAGATTATATCTGCCAATTAAATCTATAAATATACAGATTTATAGCCCCGAAACATTAACTTCGTTAAAAAGTAAAAGCGATATTTGTGACAAAATTTAATGTTTTATAAAGAAGCCTACTATTTATGATGTAAAATGTATTCGAAACAATACCTATGACCATTTTATGCCTAAAGAATAAATGCACATACATCATATCGAGCGCTTTATGGTAATCGAAATATGTCCAAATGTGATGTTAAGAGCATAGAAACGACCATGGAACATGCGAGGATGAGCTAAGCATTCATATTTTGCGGGTAACCTGTAACGAACCGACCAAACTTTCAAAGTAGCGTGCATGTAAAATTTTTAAGGCGTCTATAAACATTTCTACGATGCTGTCGCAAAATGACTTCTCGCTCGTAATAAAATCATTTTTGTAATGTGAAAGGAACCAACAATGTTGTTTCTTAAAATTCTTCACGTCCTTTTGATTTCTTTGTCATCTTCATGGCTAAAATGAATAACCTTTTAATGTAGGTAATAACTATAAATGACATTTTTAAATAAATTTCAATTTGAAGCAAACTAACACAAACAACAGCGTATTTATTTTTAGTATTAATAATAACAATAAAAATTTAACATTTATAACAACAGTTAAATTTTACGATGCTTTTCTAACAATGTGCAATTTATATTAATAAAATATTCATGGAAATGTATAAGATTGTCTTTATCTATCAACTGTATGATAGAATTTTCTAAGAACAAACAATTTAGAATACACGTATATATTAATTGCGAATACAAATATCTTCCAAATTCAAAAATCTTAAACGAAATTTATTGTAAGCAACTTATTTGACTATCATACTTGCAGAACGTTTGAGTTCACAAAATCGAAATTTTATTATACAAAGCCCAAGAAGACGTCCGCTTCCCCGAGGGGACGAGTCAAGAGTGATTACAAATTTTAATTATTTTTTTAAGCCGGTGGCGAAGAGGTGATGTTTCCCCGGCACCGGCTTATGCAAACAATCGACTTGCACTTGGAATTAATCCGGCTTGGATTTTTCCTTCGCGACAAGGAATTAACAAGCAAAGAAATCATTAAGTCGGAAGATATTCGAGGCTTCTTTTAATTGTGGCTTCTTGACGTCCGTCTAATTGGTTGACGTCGACAGACACTCTGGATAAATTGGTCAGACTTTTAAATTTACATTTCAATACTTTGATAAATATTAATATTTACTTATTGAACTATTGGGATTGCCTTGAATATGTTTAATCTAGATTTTAGACGACGCTATCAATTTGTTTTATTTTGAAAATATTTTAAAGTAATGGCTTCGAATTTCATCCCAGCATGGCAGCAGAATTTCATGGCCTCAAGCCGCAAAATGACAATGCTCGTCATTGTCGTGTTTTGGTTTGAGGGTAGGGTAGCCGGTTTACTTACTTGATACTTGATGGAGGCTGACCATCCTAGCCTCAGGTGGACAACGCACCAATACCACATTTGGTGTCTATAGGCGATGGCATTTCTTACCATCAGGAAATTCGTCTGCTTGTTGCCTCCCTATAGCATTAAAAAAAAGTCGAATAAGGTTCAAGAAGTATATAGCTTATATAAGTATATAACATGGTTATAAAACTAGAAACTTCATAATTTTGTCTTTATTTAGTAAATGAGTCAGATACAATATATCAAAAAATATAAAGTATCTTCACGCCCATATCCCCAAAGAGGTAGGCAGAGGTACAACCAAGGCACCCACGACTAGCCGAAGACACTAAGTCCCACAATGTGATAGGTGGCAAGCCTATCGCCAACCGGGCACATTTCCAATCCCGACCAACATTTTTTTTAGAAAATTGGAAAAATCCAATTTTCTTTGTGTTGGCCGACTCGGGATTCGAACCCGGGACCTCATGCAGTCAAGTCCAACACCCGGACCGCTAGACTACAGAGGTGATATAATATATATAAACACTCCGATTTCGGAGTAAGTATTCATACGCCTAATTAGTTTAAGTTCTAGACATACGATGTGAACTCCACAACCCTTACTCAAAATGGTATGAGATATTTTGAAAAAAATCCATGAAGGATCTTTTAAAATAACTGTGAAATAATTTATGGTGAAACATTATAAACTAAATTTTTAACATCTTATTCATAATAAGAAATGTAATATTGTGGTTATAAGTAAAAATTATAACGAAAGAAAGAAATCCACTCATCTAAACTACTGAAACCTACTGGTGGTATGTTTATAGGACTGATTCTATATGGAAGAAACAAATTACAACATAAGAGTTAAAATTAATAAAAAATATTACCTAAATATGTATTTGTAAAAATCTGCAAACATTTATAAACAAAGGCAGTCTTATGTATACATGTATACGATAAAGCTCGATTTAAATAGAAAAAACAGCGAAATTACGCTGCAACGAAATTGCATTGTATTGGTGACATAAAATGCACTTTTAGTAAAATATTCCCCAACTTAAGCGGTTGTATGTCATTAAATCGTAACACTGTCTATTATCCAATTATATCTAACCTTTCAGAGT
>NJDC01001693.1:124133-147524 GCA_002245475.1 Calephelis virginiensis | reverse complement strand
ATTTATTGACCACCTCGGTGGTCAAGCAGTTAGCGTACACCCCAACTCCACCGACCAACCGCGAGGAGCAAGTTCAACTTTTGACAGACGAAGGCTTTTGTGCAATAAACACAGATGTCAGTATTCCCGGATCTGAGTGTTTATCATATTTATTCCTCTTTAAGTATTTCTGTGTAATGGAATAAATACAGGTCATCTTGACTCGCCCGAATCGGTCCCACTGCCTCACCTATTCCTTCCGCAAAAATGTCAGAGCTTGCCGTCGACGTGTTCCGGTTTGGAGGATAAGTAGCCAGTAAACTTACTTTTGTTCGAGGCCTAACATCCAGGTCTCAGGTTTTAACGCACCATTACTATCTTTGGTGTCAAGGCGGCATGAATTTTTTATCATCAGAAAATCTCTTCTCATCCTATCCTATTATATTTATAATTTTATAAATGTGAAAGTTCGTATGTTTGTTTATTTGTTACTCCTTCATGTAAAAACTGATGAACCGATTTTCATGAAATTTGGCTCACACATAGCGGATAACTTGGATTAATACATAGGATACCCTGCCTGTGAGACCATCAACGCGAGCAACGCCGCGGGCAACAGCCAGTATCATATACATATTAGCATCGTTGGCTACGTGGTAGCTTAACACTCTAGAATCAAATAAATCACTTACCTTGAGTTTAGATCCTTTTCTGTAATATACATACATACATACATACATATCTTCACGCCAAGTCCCTTACGGGGTAGGCAGAGAGTATTGAGTGCCAGACCTCACGATCCTGACAAACCTGTCTTGCTTCCTTCACATTCATAACCCTTTTCATACAAACACGCCGGTTTCGGAGACTCTTGACACCACCCTCGGATAATATCCGATTGATCTGATCGTGAAATGTCAGCCTTGGTCTCCCCGGGTACCTACATATTCTGTAATATTTCCAAGGATATTTGTTTTATTTGTTCAATCTGTTTGCTTTCTTATTACAATTTTACAAAAACAAATTTTACAAATTAAAAATTTCCGAATAAGATAAGGTAATTTAGTAATAAAAATTGCTTGTTTGTAACTGGGTGCATTAAAAACGAGGTATATGAGTCAAGAACAAGGAATCACAAACAAGAACATTCACCCCACACTTTCACCCCTTGCTCGAAAAAGTCACCCCCGCACGTAACAAAAAAGGGCACCAAAGGGACGTTACGCATCCCAAGTAAGCAAAGCTCATTGCTAGGGCCTGCAGATGTCTTTAATGGCTTTAAATTATATTTGGAGAGCTAACTGCGTCTCGTAGGTGATATATCGTAGTTTGCTCCTTAGGATTCTATGGATTTTGTTAGTAATGTGGACTCACTTACTGGTGGTACTTTGTTAGTACGTCAGACTGCAAGATCGTTACGTATAAATGTATTTCTAGATCTGTTTTATAAAACTTCTTATTTGTCTTCTTCTTTGTATTTTTTAAACGACGTTTACTGTATTTAAACAACGATTTTTTAAGCAACGATTAAGGTGTATACGCAGTCACTGGCAACTGAAAGTCATCACAAAAACATGGTTTTATTATTTTATAAAGTTGTGGTTATGGTATGGTGGTCGGGCAATAAAAAGAAAATTTGGGTTTTCCAATTTTCTAAAAAAATGTTGCTCGGGATTGGATATGTGCCCGGTTGGCAATAGGCTTACCACTTATCTCTTCGGCTAGTCATGGGTGCCCTGAATGTGCTTCTGTCTACCCCTTCGGGGTTGTGGACGTGAAGATATTTTTTATGGTGTTTTTAGATTCGCCTCTGTGGTCTAGCGGTCCGGGTGTTGGACTTGACTGCATGAGGTCCCGGGTTCGAATCCCAGCTCGGCCAACAAAAAAAATTTGGATTTTTCCAATTTTCTAATAAAAAAAAAATGTTGGTCGGGATTGGAATTGTGCCCGGTTGGCGATAGGCTTGCCACCTATCACATTGTGGGACTTAGTATCTTCGGCTAGTCGTGGGTGCCTTGGTTGTACCTCTGCCTACCACTTCGGGGATATGGGCGTGAAGATACTTCTAGATTCTTTAGAGAAACTTAAGGAAATGAGCAACGTAACCATTCCTTACAGGCGACTGCACACGATTTCGCAACTTCATTATGCATAAAAAATAGAAATTCTAAAACAAAGTCAATTACCGTACTGAAGTTATAGCTAATGATCGTCATTACGCATTGTAGTGATTGCGTAAATAGAGACGATTTTATGGGGAAGTGAGGCGGGGTGGATTTTTCCGCTTCGCTCGGCGTTCTTTGCCTTTGCGCTTGTTATTGTAATCACAATTTTATTAGTCATAGTCCCCGAAACAAAACATTTTTTGTAATACTTCTTATTTATTGGTTCATTTTATTTTAAAAATTTGAGACCTACCAATGACATTCTTTGCGGTAAATTACAGGTTTTATGAATTTAGTTTCTATTTCAATCTAAATGAATAGTAATTACTAATTACACTATTCCAAGTTTGAGTTGAATCGAATAAGGTTATTTTATTTTTTTTGTCATTTTATTTTATTTTGTCATTTGTCTACGTGTCAATGTTTTCGTTGAATAAAACTGTTTTTCTATTTTACTATCTTTTTGTTTTAGTGTGGGATATAATATTTTTGGCTAGTGGTGGGTTTCCAAATTGTGCCTCTGCCTAATTCTTCGTGAATATACTTCTTTTCTGTTTTACGACAAAATAAATTTTGTCTAAAGAAATGGCTATAATTATAAAAAAAAAATGAATGCACTACAGTATCATATTATTTAACTATAAGTAACTTGACATTTTTTCTGTTTGTTTCATTGCTTGATAAAACTGTGAAACATTTTAGTACGATTTTAGATACTTTTATATTTATCATACAAATGATTAATTTCATTATAATATTTTTCAAACAGTGCAAAAATACCCTGTCCTGAGGACTTATATTAAATAAGCGTTATTTTAACAATGTCTAATTTAGCTAATAAGTAAAATTGCTCATAGTAAGTAGTCATAATGTCCAACAGGCTTTTATTGGAAAGCGTGGAGAGCCGTATTGCAATCAATACGACTTTATGTAGTTGACATAGACGTCTACAAATCAATAGGTTAGTGATCAAATAGGAATATATTGTATTCGATGTAGTCCCTTAATGTATGCTCTCGTTCTAGCGAATAGGTGATAGGTGTAGTGTTAGGTATTAAGGCTATAATTCAAAGTCAAATTTTTATGCATACTATCTTAAATGTAGCGACTTTTCACTGTATGCTTCCTATCTCCCATATATCCCAATTAAATTTGATAGCATTTGCAAACCTTCAACATAAATCCGCATTTCACAAATTTAGGCAATGCATATTATGTGAGCTCATAGTATTGTAGATGTCTGTAATACACGGTAATCGCTTACCATGTCCCACTGTTGGTCCGGGCTCCTTAGCAGAATAGACCATCTGCCTTCCTGCCAGACAGCTCGTAAAAGGCAAGCATAGACTTACCGTCACTAACACCGTGACATCTGACTAGGTAGTAGAGTTTTGAAGCGACGCAACCGGATTGGTATCACCGCTTTACCTGTTCCTGCTGCTATAACGCCATGAAGTATTCCGGTAAGGTAGCCAGTAAACTTACTTTCGCTCGAGGCCTAACATCCCGGCCTCAGGTTGGCAACGCACAAATACCACCGTTGGTGTCTCTAGGCGGCGTGAATTTCTTGCCATCAGGAAATCCGTCTGCTTGTTTGCCAATATCATATTATAGAAATATCATATCCAATATCATAAAAAAAAACATGATCAACTTGCCCTTTTGTTTTATCTTTTCTTAAATCCTTAGGTACTTCCTGTTGACCGAAGGGTTTCATGAGAATAGATTTTAGCAACATTGTATTGGCTCTCAACTAGCATCAATAACTGCTATTTATCTGGCTGCCTATTTGCTTGTATGCCTATTTTTATCGCATCAAGGTACGAATTATATACAAAACGTTTTGATTTCATATCACAAGACGATTTATTGATTAATTCAAAGATATCAGGCGATTCATATTTACTAGTGGTCGCCCATTGGTCGAAATTCAACTATAATACATTTTAATATCATGTTGATGAGAACGCCATCTTCATTTTTCAAGACAAACTACTTTGTTTCCAAACTTTTTAGTGCGCCATCTGTGATCTTTTATCGTTATCATCAATATATTTGTTTATGTGTGTCAAATGCATGGTAGTGTGGGTAATGTTTTATTTATTGATTTATAAGCATTATTATATATTATAAAAATATTAGCGTTTTGCACTTCTCCTACACATAAACTATAAGTGTGCCAAATTTTATGCTCCTGCGTTCGCGCAAGTTTCGTATTATTAGATAATTCTACATTCTACATCGGTCGACCAGGAACTTATTTAATTTATAAAAATATTTTATGTAAATGGAATTAAACAATACAGGATAGTTTTTTGCAGGTGTTAGATATTTGAAGTCAATAAAATAGTATAGGTTTCAAAAGCCGAAAGATTCCAAATGAATTAATTATCAAACTGATTTTTTTTTGCTAAAATAAAACACTCACACGACCTTTTTGGATTGAAAATGCTACAATAATTTTGATAATTATTTTATTATTTTTTTTGTATTTTCATGTATCTTTATGATTCGTCGTTATTTTATCCAAATTTTGATTCTTCTCAGTTGGTTTTATAAAATATTCGATTCAAGGCAAACTGGAATATTTTTTTTTATATTTAATAACGTCAAAGATTAAAAAAAATTTTTTTTCAGACTACCATCAAAAAGGAAATCGTGATGTTCTTTTTTAAAATACATTTCTGTAGTAGTTGCTGTTCATATTGGCATTGAGACATTTTATAAAAAAATAATTTAATATTTTAATATTTCGTTTGTTGGATTAAAGTTCGAATTGGTCCTTTAATTTCTACATACACTACATAAATATAGAAACCCATTACTATACTGACCATCCACTTAATCATTTCACAAAACCTATTGTTTCCTACACAATAAGAGGTCCATGGTCGATTGGCTAGGTTCTAGTGGGTATGTTTGTATGTCAGTGGGGTCGTTGGAGTAAAACAATACACTTCCTGTACGACAGATGCATTCAGAGGTGTTAAGGCTATTGTGTATGATGGACATTGTTGGTCAACATGATTGGTACATATAGGTAGTGAAACCAGGGCCCTTACCATGAGTTTGAGACTCGTCGAGTTTACTATATCACTAGCGTCCCCGTTAATTATTAGTATGAAAAGTTTAAACACCGCCTCTAGCAGTAACTAAGAGAATACAATTTTTAGACCAAAAGCGTAAATCCCGTCAATTACCGAACGTACATTACGTTCGGTAATTGACGGAATTTGCGCTTTTGGTGGCCAACTCATGGTAAAGGTTAAGGGCGATAAAGATCTATATTAGATGTAAGTAAGTGAGTAAGTATCTTCACGCTAATATCCCCGAAGAAGTAGGCAGAGGCACAACCAGGGTACCCACGACTAGCTATGACACTAATACCCTAAGCCTATCGCCAAGCGGGCACATATCCAATCACGAGTAACATTTTTTTTATTAGAAAATTATCAAGTCCAACACTTAGACCGCTAAAGACTACAGAGGTGTTATAGTATAAAGTATAGAAGTGATATAGTAATCAAAGTCAACCTTGAAACAATTTTGATAGTATTTGATAGCAAGTAAAGAAATGGAGTCAAGAAATACGCGCCGCATATAATATGTAGTAAGGGTGGCTTTTATGTGAGAAGACCGCCTCGCTGGTCGAGTGGCTAGCATACACGCCTAACTACACCGATCTTCCGCAAGGCTCGGGTTCGATTTCCGACGGGGGCAGGCATTTGTGTGATGAACATTTAGATGTCTGCATTTCCGGGTCTGGGTGTTTATTAAATTTATTCTGGTATCTATTTAAGTATTTCTATGTATTCAAATCATTGACTAACACCCATAACACAAGCATATAATTTGCTTACTTTGGGGTTAGATTCAATTTGTGTAACTTGTCCAGGGATATTTATTTATTTATTTATTTTATTTAATATAGCGACCAATCAAAAGGCTCTGCTAAAGGTGAGACAACTGTGGCTTATAGACAAGAATAAGTAAGGCACTTGAATCCCTTCCCGGGTAAGTTGGTTGCACAGTACTCAACCCTGTGTGGTTTTGTTGGTTCTGACCCATTTAACTTATGCCTCCTTTTGCGAGCTGCTCGGCAAAGAGACTGATAGTCTATTCTACTCATCGTAGTTCGTCCAATACAGGGTTGCCAGAATTAGACTACTAGATCTCTTGTATGAGTTAGACCCCACACAACAATGAAAGGCGCTAATGCAACTACAGAAATGGTAAACGTGGTAGATAAACTTTTGACAAAATAATGTTTTTATGTCTTAATTTTTTTGGGAATATTTGTTTAAAGTTTATTTTCAGCTAGTCTATTCTTTGTGAGTTGATAGATCTAAATACGTTGTGTGAGTCAATTATTTCATAAAAATAACTAAAAAACTGTAATTTATAAACAATTTTATAGTTTCAGACAGTGAGTTTTACCAACTTACCATAAGTTATTTTTTGTATTTATAATAACAGTTTAGTATTTAAAAAAACGTTATTAAATGGATATTTTAAACTGCTAAATAATTAAAGGCTCATATCCATTACCTTCTTCCTTAAGTTTAGCCCCTATACGAATATTTTTTTTATTGATTTATAAAAAACTGAAGTACCTTTTTTCTCACGATATCCTTTTCAACTAGAAACAAAACTGCCCTTCAAACTCACCTTCTGTAACAAAGAAAAGACTCAATTAACAAAATATTCACAATTTCACCAAAAAATTCAATATTTCTCATAGATATCTATTTCTTTATTTTTTATCAAAGATAATAGGGGCTATTCAGTATTTAAAAGTATAAAAGGCATCAAAAGATCGGGGGAATTTTAAAATATGTGTGACAATTATCGATACACGACGTTAATAGCCGCCTTACATAGTGTAAGACACAAAAAAGTCCCCCTTAGGAAGATTTATTTGTAAATTACTTATAAATTTCGCCTCAGACTCTTCGTCGCACTCGCTTATAAAAATGTATTTAAAATGTCGCCGTGGAAAATGATTTATTATTTATGGGGTGTTATAAATTTGTCTACTTGGACTTAGACTATAGGGAGCAATAAATATTGGTAATATTATCCACGGTTTTTAACATGCATATTTTTTTTATATTATTATTTCATTTATACTTTCTAACAGCGTTTGGTTAAGACCAAACATATTTATAACAAACGTAGTATCTTCACGCCCAATGTGATAAGTGGCAAGCTTATCGCCAACCGGACTCATATCCAATCCCGGGCAACATTATTGTCATTAAAAAAATTATTCTAATTTTTTTAATTTTATTTTCGAACTCGGGACCTCAAGAAGTCAAGTGGACCGTTAGAACACAGGGGTGATAACAAATGAATCTATTTTTGTATTTCTTTATTATTTCTTAATGGAAACTATTTGGGGAGTATTTTAAATTAATCCTCGTCGTATGAATGAATGAATGAATACACTTTATTATGCACCAAAATTTACAAAATAATACACACTCTTTCACTTATATATTAACACTTATATATATTTAACTTAGGTGCGCAAAGGCGGTCTTATCGCTTTAGAGCGATCTCTGCCAGACAACCTTACTTGTTGTTCACATATTTAGTTATCCATAACCTAAAATATAATTAAACTAAGTAATTGGGGGTAATCATTTCAAAAAATCAATATTTTCAATAAGCTTCTACAAAATTTGTATATAATATCGCCTCTGTGGTCTAGCGGTTCAGTTGTTGGACTTGACTGCATGAGGTCCCGGGTTCGAATCCCGGGTCGGGCAACAAAAAGAAAATCGGATTTTTCCAATTTTCTAATAAAAAAAAATGTTGCTCGAGATAGGATATGTGCCCGGTTGGCGATAGGCTTGCCACCTATCACATTATGGGACTTAGTATCTTCGGCTAGTCGTGGGTACCCTGGTTGTGCCTCTCCCTACCTCTTCGGGGATATGGGCGTGAAGATACTACTTTTTTTTTTTGTATATAATGTAGCTAAGAACCATTTCGATTACGTCAGCTTTAAAACAAAGAATCCGAAATTAGTTCGTCCGTTCAAAAGTGAAGATGCCACAGACAGACAGACATATACACACACTAAAACACGTCAAACTTGTAACATGAGGGTGTTACAAGTTTTCCATTGGGCATTAAAAATGAGGCTTCAAGATTTATGTCAACCTCGTCTCGACATTGGTGCTCTTTGGTCTACAACGGAAGAGGCTCTGAGAGAGACTTACTCAAGAAAGTTCACGATTTGTTTGGGGTTTTTTTAAGTTGATAAAGGGCAAATTATTTTCTTCAAATGAGCAATCACAGTCAATATGAACAAAGCCCGGTGAAGTTGTAAAAACCGCAAGGTTGGCAACATATTAGTAATTCCAAAAAAAAGTCAATATGAATATATGTACCTACTGTGCCTTAAGGCGAACGTTGGTTCATTTATTAGCGAATTTAAGTTTTTACATAACCGCTCCCTGGTTTATACTACCACGTCATTATTTATTGTTACCACTACTTTACGGTCGCTGTCAGAGACATCATCTAACACTTGTTTTATAATTTTAGTAATATTTTTTTATAGAAAATGTTGACTTGATGACCGATTAAAAGATAATTAACTGATAAAGATAATTAAATGTTAAAAGAAGACCTTAAGTTGGCAGCGACCCATTACCAATTTTTGTTGTTTATAGATTTTTTTTCATGACATTTGAAGGCAAACAAGTAGACGGATTTCCTGATGGTATGAAACTGACGTCGCTTAGAGACACCAAAGGTGGTAATGGTGCGTTGCCAACCTGAGGCCGGGATGTTAGACCTCGAGCAAAATTAAGTTTATCGTATACCTTAAACTCCGAACCAGAATACGTGATGACGTTATAGCGGAAGGAATAGGTAAGGTAGTGGTATCAATCCGGGAGAGTCGCTGCGAAGCTTTACTACCTAGATAACTGACATTTCCTTCACATCTTAAAAAAATAGACAGTTTGCTTAGTTAGTGAAGCAGCAGCAGTAGTAGTAGTAGTATCTTCACGCCCATATCTCCGAATAGGTAGGCAGAAGCATAACTAAGGTACCCACGACTAGCCAAAAACACTATATGATAGGTATGCCTTTCGCCAATTAGGTTCATTTCCAACCATAAGCAACATTTTATTTTATAAGAAAATTATAAAAACCAACTTTTTGTTTTAGTCACCCCACTAATGAATCCAACCTCATAAATTCAAGTCCAATACCAGAACCAGTCATTTAAGCGGATGAATCATTTGCTTAAGGTAAAAAAAAACAATTCTCAGGATTAAAATTACACCTGGCTCAAATCAAAAATAATAATAAACTTGGGAATATTCATGTCCCGATCTAATACACATCTGATAATTTATGCAAGATGATCCATGGGCTTTATATTCTTCGGGTATGACAAAAACCTCCGTCAAAAATTGCAATCACCGGTGACACCCAACACTTTTGAGGGGGACCAAAAAACTCAACCCCAACCTGACGTGTCAGTCATTGTATTTCTTATTTTGTCACTAAAAGATTTTTTTCTTTAATTCAAAAGAGGAACAAAAAGTATCTAATTGTAACAGTTTTTTGTCCGGAAATTTTAAGGTCGATTATTTTTTCTTTTGTGTCGTTCGAAAATAATCGATTCAGAATAGATCCAAATAGACCGTTACAAAGATTGACGTGCATGTGCAGTTTTAATTCGCGAAATAATCCCGTTACTTTTAGGAGTCTGGTACAATTTTAAGTTTTTACAATTTAAAACTGTCATAGCAATTACGATTTAACATTATTCCATACATCTAGATACGAGTATTGAGTACGAGCAAAGTGTATGGAAGGGATAGAGTAAACGATCGCAGCGCATACTGCGGCAGAAATGTGTAACTAAAGGGTTAATGAAATTTGAAAATTTAACACTGTTTTGAAAATGGTTCATTATTCTTGTTGTGTTATAATCCTTAAAAAACTAGACTGTGTTAATTATAATGAAGACTGTAGATAGTAAGTGTTAATTTTATATTTTTCCTAAATCAAGCTGAAAAATAGATAAAAGAATCAAACGGTTAGCTGTTGTCAAACAGTAAAAGTATATGATGTTGGACACAACCTTAAATTACAATGTTGATTAAAGTATCTTCACGCCCATATCCCCGAAGAGAGGCAGAGGTACAACCAGGGCACCCACGACTAAGCCGATAATTCCCTCAATTGAATGTGCCTATCGCCAACCGGGCACATACAGATCGAATCCCGAGTAGTGTTAATTTCTATTAGAAAATTGAAAAAAAAATACATTTTCTTTTGGTTGCCCAACCCGGGGATGGAATCTGAGATATCTTAAAGTAATATGCAACTCACTGGCTAAAACATAGGCGATCTGAAAAACAATTCATGTAAAAAGTTAAATTTATTTGCTACTTAATAGATTTGGATTTCAAGTTGAGCCATAAACTTTGAATAGTAAAAGCACTTTCACATTTAATACGTAAACTCTTTGATACAACCAAAAGGACTAACAAAAAAAGTCATTTAGTACTACATAGTTACTAATTTCTTTTATTTGTATATCTTAATATACAAAAATTACATGTCACGTTGTTTGTCCGCGATGGACTCCTAAACTACTGAACCGATTTTAATCAAATTTGCACACCGTGTGCAGTTCAATTCAACTTGAAAGATAGGATAGCTTACATCTCAATTACATCGCCTCTGTGGTCTAGCGGTCCGGGTGTTGGATTTGACTGCATGAGGTCCCGGGTTCGAATCCCGGGTCAGCCAACAAAAGAAAATTGGATTTTTCTAATTTTCTAATAAAAAAAATGTTGGTCGGGATTGGAATTGTGCCCGGTTGGCGATAGGCTTGCCACCTATCACATTGTGGGACTTAGTATCTTCGGCTAGTCGTGGGTACATTGGTCGTACCGCTGCCTACCTATTCGGGGATATGGGCGTGAAGATACTATACTACTACTACTACCTCTCAACTAAAAAACAAACTATCCGAACGAAGCCGGAACAGGCAGCTAGTAAAATGTAAAAACCGATTTTTACAACTTTTTAAGTACATATATAGTTTGAATAAAATTCTTATACAGCATGATCGACGTTGGACAGAAATATGATCAATAATTACCATAGATTTAGAATCTACACACCTGTTAATAAGTGAAAATCTCAACCATGTCATTAACCAACCGGATCAATCGAAAAGGGTTCCATTGATCGAAGAACTTATAATAATTGTACACAATAGAGATCCGGTCCAATCCAGACTTGTATTATTTATAGTTTCCGATCAAACTTTGAATACGCCTTAATTATCGGCTGCAGTGTCACACCCTTAAATGTTTTCTTTAAAAACTTTCACGGTGGTTGGGAACTTTCACGTTTGTTATAAACTAACATGGAGGGTGACAATTATAAATAAACATTGAACTTGCTGTTTTGTATTCTTTTTTACTGACTTGAAATGAAACTTAGCTTGAAATCTACCAACAGAATAATATAAGCATCTAAAGAATCTTCACGCCCATATTCCTGAAGAGGTAGGCAGATGCACAACCACGACATCCACGACTAGCCCACTCTAAGTCCCTCAATGTGATAGGTGGCATGCCTATCGCCAACCGGGCACATATTCAATCCTGGACAATATTGTTTTTATTAGAAAATCAATTTTTTTTTTGTTGCCTGACCCGGGGATTGAACCTCAATTTGGCCGAGTCATCTAAATTTTTAAACGTTTTATCTCAAATTTAAACTTATACAGAAGCCAAATCGATTTTATGGAATTTTGCTTAATTTGATTTATACTATATACTAGCTGACCCGGCAGACGTTGTACTGCTATATTTTTAATGCGATTTTAGTAAAAAAAATTGGGTGAGTCACCCTTATCACTTAGGGGTATGAAAAATAGATATTGGCCGATTCGATCAGAGCTACTCAATATGCTCACAAAATTTCATGAGAATCGGTTTAGCCGTTTCGGAGGAGTACGGGAACGAACATTGTGACAAGAAGATTTTATACATAAGATTAAACTAAATAAGTTGCAAAGTAAGTAAGTAATTAAGTTATCGCCTCTGTCGTGTACCGCCTGACGTCGGATTTGACTTCTTAAGTTCCTGGGTTCAAACCCCAGGTTGGGGCAAAAAAAAAAGTTTTCTTATAAAAATATGTGCCCGGTCGGCGATAGGCTTGCTACCTATCACATTATGGGACTTAGTATCTTCGGCTTCGCCCCCCCCCCCCNCCCCCCCCCCCCAGACACCGCTACCTTACCATTATTGCCAATTTTACCATTTTCTTGTTCCGATGTGGAGATAATGGTTGACCTATGAATTAAATTACGCAAGAGGCTTAAGACACCATTTTGTGTTGGCAACGCGATATTACCATATTGAGGAATTGGAAGTAATCAATTAAAATATGTTTCTTACAGGACTACTCGGCCAATAAGAAACAGATTTATATAGATTATGATTCCAAAATGTTCACATTTCGAAAAAAATATCAAATAGCGACATAGTAACGAAGTCGGCTATTTGCAGTTTTTAATTACAAAAAGCAATATAAGAAAGGAAGAAGGAAGAAAGACTGCAAAAAAATGGATAATAAATAAATACTTCGATTTTGATATTTATTACTACTATTGAAAGTTCGATTTTCGATTAGCACATTATGTTTGTTTGATTGACAGAACGTTGACTATAGAAATGATTTGAACAAGGAAAGTATTTTGAACCTTGATCACATACCGTAAATATCGAAGGGATTAAGGCATAGGTTCTCAAAGTTTTTGAAACTCTAAAATCTTGGATACTAATTGTTTTATATCAATATATTAAACGTAATTTTTCTAATTTATAAACATATTATTTTCATTGAATGTAAATTCAGTTTTTTACAAACAAACAAACAAAACATCCGGTGATGATCTTACAAAAAAAAAAGTACCTTCACGCCTATATCTCCGAAGAGGTAGGCAGAGGAACAACCAAGGCACCCACGACTAGCCGAAGACACTAAGTCCCACAACGTGATAGGTGGCAAGCCTATCGCCAACAGGGCACATATCCAATCTCGAGCAACATTTTTTTTATTAGAAAATTGAAAAAAACAAATTTTCTTTTTGTTGCCCGACCCGGGATTCGAACCCAGGACCTGATGCAGTCAAGTCCAATAACTGAACCGCTAGACCACAAAGGCGAATCTAAAAACACCATAAAAAAATATCTTCACGTCCACAACCCCGAAGGGGTAGACAGAAGCACATCCAGGGCACCCATGACTAGCCGAAGAGATATTTTCTTTTTGTTGGTCGACCCGGGTTCGAATCCCGGGTCGACCAACAAAAAGAAAATTGGATTTTTCCAATTTTCTAATAAAAAAAAAAATGTTGGTCGGGATTGGAAATGTGCCCGGTTGGCGATAGGCTTGCCACCTATCACATTGTGGGACTTAGTATCTTCGGCTAGTCATGGGTGCCTTGGCTGTACCTCTGCCTACCTCTTCGGGGATATGGGCGTGAAGATACTAAAATCATTTTAGTAATAAACTATATAACTATTTGTAGACAAAACTATTTAGTACTTGTACAATGAAGTTTGAACGTGGGTTAACCACGTGATGAAAGGGTAGAAGAGATCGTAGATGGAATCTTGCTAAGCTAGAAAGTACCTTCATTCTCTTCTCAAAGTGGTTGTGGTATGTTTTAAACTCTGTTTATCACTTACCGTGGCTGGACAATCACTTGACTTGTATATTTTTTATAATGAATCTAATAATAAACATTGGATGTCCAAAAATAATTCGGCATTTTTCCATATCAGATGAATTAAAAACTATTTAATTATTGTTGTAAAGAAGACGACGAAAGTTTAATATTGTTTACCTGTACACATACGTATCTTCTCGCCAAGTGCTTTGTTCAGTAGGCAGAGAGTATCCAGCGCCAAATATAATTATTACAGACCTATAAACCAACGAGGAGGTAGCACACTCGAAGACTTTTAAAAGTACCCTCGGATAGTACCTGAGCATTTTTTTCTTGATATATAAGTATAAATAAATATTTATGACAACAACAGTTTGAGAATTGCATGTAAGCAAAGTAACCATTGATTGGTGCCACAAAGACTCCCAAACTTTACTTTCTTATTGTAAAGTGATATATTTATATTATTTTTAACCCCTGCTAAAATTATTGAACGGTAAACTATTTAATCCCTATAGAAATGCATACTTTTAGATGTCACGTTTAGTATAGGGTTGAGATCTTACTGGAGCTAAAAATAAATTTTGTTATTGTGAAATAACACTTAATAAATCACTTATAAGACTTAAAAGTGTTTGTCAATAGAAATTTTGGGATACCAAACTGATAGGTAAATATGTAGTAGTGAAAAATTACGATTTAGTTGACTTCTTTCAGATAATTTTGTATCTCATTTCAATACTTGTATTAATGATATTTGCCTTTTAAAATGGACCGTTAATTCTATATGAGTAGATTCTGTCAAAGTTGGTTTTTCATACAGCAAATGCTTTAATAATTAAATGAAGAATAGAAAATATATATTTTAATCAATCCCGTGTGGGTCCGTATCTCCTGCGAAGAATAGACCATTTGTCTTTCTATCAGGCAGGCGTCATTGACTTCTTGAGTTTGACTCCTGGGTTCAATCCTTGGGTTGGACAACAAAAGAAAATTGTGGAAATTCGTGCCTTCGGCTAGTCATGAGTGCCCTGGTTATACCTCTGCCTAGCTCTTCGGAGATATGGGCTTGAAGATACCATTCTTGCTGCAACTTATCCGGGTAAGGATCTACCACCATACCTATTTGTGTATAATGACAGTGACATATTTCGGTTCGTATTGTATGGCAGCTGGTAGACAATATTTATGTGTCTATAGGCCACATTATATCTTATCATCAGGAGAGCCGTGTCACATAAAAAAACGACGGGCTGCACACTCCGGGAGTGCCGGCAGAAGTGAAAACTTGAATATTAACGTTCTACAATTTTAATATTTTGGAATAGTTAGGGAGTAATAATTTTGCACGAATTGCTTTAGTTATCAGTATGAAAGTACATCATTTATGTGGTAGAATACAATATTCATTTATTGCGCTATCGTAAACAAGACAACACGAACATTCGCGTAAGCGCCCTGCGCCGTCTTACGAAATTTCAATCTGACGATCTGACGCGAGTTCAGAAGTTTTTACCCATTCCAAAAAAAGTGCGCAACGCCGCTAAAGAAGTTTTCACTTTAAAAAATGGTTATACTTAGTTCTGCCACTTTGTTTGGTGCGGGGTAGACAAGTGCATTTGAAACCAGGTAAAAACGGATGAAACAGGAATGTCTAGTTCTCATATGATTTAGATATACCTTTTGCAAAATACAAGGGAAAATTCTTTAAATTGAATTAAAAATTAAAAAAAAAGAAGATCGATCTCCTAATGGCAAGAAATGCATATTGTCTGTATAAGTTTCATCAAAAAAAAAAAATATTTTTTATAACAAAGGATATCCACAAAACAAAGACTAAAATTGTTTTTCTATATTTTTTTAAATTTTATAATATTTTTTTATAAATTTCGTTTTTATTATTTTTTCCATTTTATTAAGCCAGAGAATGATTGAGCTACTCAGTATGTCGTTTGCTATTCGATTGTTTCTTTTTTCGTTCCATAATTTTGAAAACAAAAAGAATTTAAGCTTTTTTATGTGATTTAATATTAGATGTGGTGAACACTGCTTACAAATTTAAACACCCATTTTGAAAGAACCTTAAGAACACCAAATGCAAGTGACGCAAGTTGTTAATTGTCTAATAATTTGAATAGGAAACCTCTTGGAAGGAACTTAAGAACACCAAATGCAAGTTGTAAACCGAAGACAGGGTGACAAACCTTATACGAGTGGGTTCACCTAGACTCCAGATAGTAACACGAAAGAAGCAAGTAATGACGCTATGACGACAACAAGTTATAACGCCGTGCAAGAGGAAGCTGAGCAATCAGAGCAAGTGTTTGCAAGAATTACTTAGCCTATTATAATTTCTATTTTTATTTATGTAATTGAAAGGCAAACAAGCAGACAGATTTCCTGATGGTAATAAATTCACGCCAATTAGAAACACGAAAGGTAGTAATGCGTTGCCAACCTGAGGCCGGGATGTTAGGCCTCCAGCAAAAGTAAGTGTACCGGCTACCTTAAACTCCGAAGCGGAATACGTCAACGGCAAGCTCTGACGTTATGGCGGCTGGAACAGGTAAGGCGGTGGTACCTATCCGGATGAGTTGCTGCGACCTAGTCAGATGTCACGGTCTTAATGACGGTAGGTGTATGCTCGCCTTTTACGAGCTGCCTGGCAGGAAGGCAGATGGTCTATTCTGCGAAAGACCCCGGACTAATATGGATAAGCCTGAGACATGGTACTAGTAAGAAAGGAACCATTACTACTCAGGAAGAAAACAATTATGCAATATTCTTCTCTTGAGTCCGGGTCGAACATGGGATAATATTTTGTATATCCCTTTAATATTATTCAATATACATATATTGTCTTATATATATAGTCTTACATAAATCAGCTTAAGACGTTGACAAGTACCCCAAATTTCAAAGAATACTATGATGCATATTTTGTATAGAAACATTAAACAAAATTTTACTAGTACTAAAAAACTTAATGTGTGATAAGTTCGGAATAATACGGCTTATTTATATGTGTAAGAAGATGTATCAGAAATTCAAAATGTTATGACACAGGAATCTAAGCGCACCCTTACCAATGTGGGCACCATAAAATAACCATTTCTGACATGTTATACGGCACCGTAAAAGGTACATCCGACGTACTCGATGTATGGCTTAAATGGGTATCTAAATGTGTATTAAAATCACACCGATACAAACTACTCGCTTGGAAACCGTAAAAAATTGTTCATAGAGCTTAGAATGTGTTATAGGTGATGCAAAAATGTATCTTGAAATTATTTTTAAATATACGATAAATATGTTTTAAAGGAAACAAATTGCATTTATTTATATTATAAACTACACTGACGTTATTTGTTTTAATTTGTTTTGTTGAAATAAGAAATGTGAGATTACAGAGAAATCAAAGCCTCTTTCTATTACTTGCGCTGAAAAATGATAGCGATAACTTAAAATATGTTTAGTTAATCAAGATAGCGTTCGTTAATGCTAAAAATTAATATAAATCAGCGTGTTTTTAAAAGGAATTGCTAATGAGTGTAGAAATAGAGTGAAGCAGCTCGACAGGTCTGGTAGGATCCGTGACACTTAGTACTTTATACGCATTGCCTACCCTACAAGAGATTTTGCTTTAAGATATGTATAATAATACCAGATATGTATGTGTATGTGTACCTTTTTATGGAATAAACAAATGTTTAATACTCTAGAGAATTCAGTGTCATTAAACTAAGCATTCGTTAAAAAATATTTTCATTATCAAATCACAAACTTGTAACAGATTCAAGTAAAATCAAAATCACATAATTATTTTAAGTAATACGTAATATTTTTTACGTTTAAAAATAAAATATGGTAACTTGCCTAAATTATGCAGTTGTGACAAATTTTGATATTTAATTTGTCTAGTCATTTCTATATCTTTTGAGGTCTACAAAATCTATAAAGCACAGCAAATCTGTAACGTCCCAGGTAGCGATGGGGATAAGCATGTGAAAATTGTGTGTACGACACACATAAACCCATAAATAAGACATTAGCAGATCGTATACGGTACTTTATTTCCATTCATTGTCAAATATAGTTTATTAGTACGAGCCAATGTTGATATTCTCGAAGTGTCAAAAGTTCTTCTCTGCCTGTAGGTTTATGATAATATATTTGCCATTCTGCCAAACTTCTAATGAAATTAAGAAACACTTGTACTGTTTTTCTTAAAACTAATAATTTATGATTTTATAAATAGCCTACCTGTTTCGCTTATAACAGCATTATCAGAAGTTTTAGCCAGTTTTAGTTTTAGCCAATGGGTTATTTTAAAATAATAAAATATAAGTGATATTCAACACTATATACTGATATGATATTAATAAAACGTATCTACAGTCTCGTCGATACTCAGAGGTAGTACAATGATAGTACTGACGAAGTTGCGAAGCCAAGTTTAGTCATGCAATATAATAGGTTGCAAATCTCTAGCCAATGAGGTCAATTTTCCAATCTCAGAAAACCTAGTTTTTGTTAACCAATTAAAATAACACACCTTGAGTTCTAGACAGTAATCGAATCCGGGATTTCGTGTAGTCTACGTCAACACACTACTAGACCACAGTGTTATATTATTAACATGAATTGCTAATAATGCGAAGAATCGAAATAAACGTGACCTTAGGAAGGTAACATCTAAGATTTCACTTACCAAAAAATCCTTCATACTACTTGCTTATACAATTTTAAGAATACCATTACACCCTCAGATTGATAAAAAAATCACAAGTCCACCATCAATTTTAACATGATTAATAATCCAGTAACTTCATTTTATAATAATATTAATATAGATACATATGTTTACGCCAAGTCGCTAACGTGATTGGCAGAGAATATCAACTGCCAAATGTCACCATCCGTGCAGGCTTGCCTGGTTTCTTTCACATTCATATTACCCTATTCGTGCAAACCACCAGTACGAAACCTTTTTACACCACCCTCGGATAGAACTCGAGCGACTTGATAGTGAAATATCAACTTTGGTCTCCCCGGGTACCTACATTCATCTAAATTCTCATACTAATATACTATAACAAATTCTTAATGCCTATGTAATTTTGTAGTGATATACTGCATGAAGATGTAGTATGTAATACTTAAATTAAAAATCAACTTTTTACTGTTTATTTCATAATTATTACAACTTACCCAATTAAAAAAAAACAAAAGGCGTAATAACCTACCAAAATAGGGCATAAAACTCAACCAATTTATGCTATAATATAAAAAAATATCAGATACAGTTCTATAGAACAGCAAAAAACAAACTTCCAAAACAATTATTTTATTACTCTTTTGTTACACATAGCGTGTCCTATCAAATTAAACTTCCAAAAATGTCCAAAAAACACTCATTATAATGAAAACATGTGTTAAACCTATATCAGTGAAAAATATCTGTGGTCAAGTGTCAAAAAGGTGCGTGAAGCGGTCAAGATCGATTGAGATAATACACCCTACCTGTGTCCGTTCTCTTTATTCAAAGGGAATACATCAAATATGACTCCTGATATTAAACAATATTTTACTAATAGCATTGGTAATGAATGTGATATGATAAAATGTGGTAAAATTAAGTGTCCGATTTGAAAAATCAATGTTTTAGTTAGTTTATTTTGCAAGAAAATTCTAACTTGTGCTATTGGCGGTAATTCTGCTAAAGTTACATTAGTTGTGTGCTATCTTTTTTTAATGAAGCAAAATGGAAAGAGTTGGAATATTTTAGAGATGTTAGTTTAGTCGACATATGTCAACTTATTATGTTTTTAATAAATATTTCCCGAAGAATAGATTAAGTCTGTAGAAAAGTCATGTAAAAGCTAATCTGATAGCACTAAACATGTTTTGTCTTTTTCTATTACAATCGTTAAAAGAAGACAGTAATAGCTTAAAATTAGTTAAGTGTGTAATAAAATTATCATTAACTTTGTTAATTATTGAAATCAAATTTGAACAAGACCACAAATGATAAATGGAAATAAAAAACATACATACTTGAATATCTTCATGATCCGACTCTTATGGGGTAGGCAGACGTTATCGAGTATACGAAACAGATTTTCGATTTGATAAAAAAAAGGAAGAAAGTCTATTTTCATTACAGAAAATGATAACGAATTTTAGAAAAAAACATTTAATCGCGCTAGTGGTAGACCAAGGACCACCATTAATAGTTTTCGATACTTAACACTGTGACAATGATCATAAGGACACAATAGAGGTAGTGATGGACATGGGTCGGGTCCAACCGGACACGTCGAGCGACGCCGGGCCGGGCCCATTCACTCGGATCAATGATATGCTCATTGTTAATTGACTGGACCAACATTTTTATATTAATTTTATATTGGAAGTCCGTTCCCTTTTTGTATTTATATATAATCTTTATACCAAAAATCCAGATACAATTTAGATTTAATTTTTAATATAAACAGACCTTTTATTTTTCTAGCTGTTGCCCGCGGTGTTGCTCGCGTGGGTTATGGTCCCACAGGAACATTTTTCGGAACAAAAAGTATCCTATGTGTTAATCCTAGTTACCATCTATCTGTGTGCCAAATTTCATGAAAATCGGTTCAGCAGTTTTTGCGTGAAGGAGTAACAAACAAACTATAGCATTTATAATATTAGTAGGACTATTTTCCCGTGTTATTCCGGGTTTTATGAGTAGAATAGACTGCCTCCCTACCAGGTAGCTCATAAGATGCAAGCGCTGGTTAAAATGTAGAACAACACTATCAAGATCACTGGTGGTAGAGTTCTGTGGGCCAATTTTTCCGGGTCCACCGCCTTCCCTATTCCTGCCGCAACGACTTGGTCATGTTATGGCCAGGATGGTAAAGTAGCCGTTAGGCTTGCACAATTTGCCCAACATCACAGCCATAAGACAGCGACGTACCTACAATGTCTATGGTGTCTATAGGCCACAGTTATCTCTTACTATCAGGTGACCGGAGTGCTTGTTTGCTGACCTGTCACACAAAAAAGGTTTGGAAGGTAAGGTAGCCGGTAAACTTACTTTTGCTCAAGGCCGAACATACCGGCCTCAGGTAGGGAACGCACCATTACCTCCTTTGGTGTCTCTAGGCCGTGTGAATTTCTTACCATCAGGAAATCCGTCTGTTTGTTTGCCTTCCAATATTATAAAAATATACTAATATGTAAGTCGTCATCATTACTATCCTAGTCAAATGTTCAGATGAACTGAATATTCAGAGAAAACTAATGGTTAATCATTAATGTACATTTACCTAGTAAATTACTTTTAATCAATAGTTATTTTTAAGATCTACTCAAGTTTTTTTCTACATTACAATCTACGTATTGACGAATGAGTAACTTTTCATCTTGTTAATTTATTTTTTTACTAAGTAAGAAAAATTATCTTAACGCCCGTATTCCCGAAGAGGTAAGTATAACCAGGGCTTCTACGACAGGCCAAAGTCACTGTCCCACAATGTGATAAGTGGCAAGCCTATCACCAATTGGGCACATATCCACCCTAGGAACCTTATTTTTTATTAAAATAAACTTAAAAAACACATTTACTTTTGTTTGCCTAACCCGGGGATCGAGCCTGAGACCCTACGAAGTCAAGTAAAAAATCGGGCCACGATACAACAAACGCAATTTTTATTTAATGTATCTAATATTTGGGTTTGTATCGATATACAATGTGAATGTGGATGGTGACCCCGGGGAGACCAAGGCTGACATTTCACGATCAGATCAATCGGATATTATCCGAGAGTGGTGTCAAGAGTCTCCGAAACCGGCGTGTTTGTATGAAAAGGGTTATGAATGTGAAGGAAGCAAGACTGGTTTGTCAGGATTGTGAGGTCTAGTACTCGATACTCTCTGCCTACCCCGTAAGGGACTTGGCGTGAAGATATATATGAGTATTTGTATCGTGAACCAAAAATAACATCATTTGATTGCAGCACTGTACAACACTATTGCAGTTCATAGAGCCTTTTTCTTGCAGCTTTCTTTGTGTTTCAGAGATATTAAGACGTGGGTCATCACTAAATTCAAATGATAATTTTGTCGATAAAAAGAAAATATATTGCAACACATTTGCTGACGTCGTAACAGCTACGCGTGCTGATTGCATTAAGTAATTATATTGTATTTAATTAGATGGGTTAGTAATTTGCGAAGCCTTACAATATCCACTGCAACATCGATAAGGTTTCCAAGCCTAACTCATTTACACTTGCAACTCGTACCTTCAATATTATTGTCCATGTATGCACTGTTAAGTGTTTATTTAATTAGTAGGCGCGAAGTACGTCAGAGTTATTTTTATCCGACTGCAAGTAAACGCATTTCACTCATATTTAAAAACTGTATACATTTATTTTTATAGATTTTTTGCAAAATTGTTTTTAACCCCACCCAAAAAGAGATTATCAATTTGTCAACATATTTTTGTATGTAACTAACATACGGAACTATGTTAAAAAAGATAGATTTTCTTTTGCATGATTACAGGTGGTCCAATGTAAATTTAATCACTATCTGATTTTAAAGTTATAATTAATAACATGGTTGGAAAACTAAACATTTATAATACATGTCAATATAATACATATGACACATATAAATATTTCTCTTAAATTGGTCTATCAATCAAGAAAACTGAATTAAAATCTGTAGTAATAAAAGTTCAAGTACATATAGGGATAGACAGCAGAAACCGACATTGTTTTATACTATCTATTGTATTTCTTGTGTTGGTGTAGAGATGAGAAAAGGAAATCCATTAATACTGTCATGTAAAAAGAATGTTTTTTATGATATTGCAAGGCAAACAAGCAGACGGATTTCCTGATGGTAAGAAATTCACGCCGCCTAGAGACACCAAAGGTGGTAATGGCGCGTTGCCTACCTGAGGCCGGGATGTTCGGCCTTGAGCAAAAGTAAGTTTACCGGCTACCTTACCCTCCAAACCGGAACACGTCATGACGTTATGGCGGCAGGAATAGGTAAGGCGGTGGTACCAATAAGGGCTAGTCGCTGCGAAACTCTACCACCTAGTCAGATGTCACGATGTTAGTGATGGTAGACCTATGCTCGCCTTTTACGAGCTGCCTGGCAGGAAGGCATTTGGTCTATTCTGCAAAGGAGCCCGGACCAACACGGTGTAAAGATTTACAAAACACATATACAATGCGACGATGTAGATGAATGTACTTAGGTATTAGGCGAGATCCAGATTGACATACTTTATGATAGTAGGTACGTTAGTATGAAAAGAGAAATGAATGTGGAGGAAGGAAGAAGGAAGATCGTGACACTTGGCAGAGAGTATACCATGCTAGGGACTTGGTGTCAAAATATGTATGTATATTTTTTGTAATGAGATGGAGTCGGTTTATCGTAGTTACTGCGCTTAAATTTTAAACTTACCGATTAGAAACTTTTGACTTCAAATTAAAATATATTTTTAATCAG
>NJDC01001693.1:102196-122877 GCA_002245475.1 Calephelis virginiensis | reverse complement strand
TCGTACAGTTCGATAAAATTCAGAGGATTATAAGTAAATCTATTTTTAAAACTCGACGCAAAAAGAGGAGTGTTATAAGTTCGACGTATGTGTGTCTGTTTGTGGCATAAAGATCTGCTAAATAGCAGATAGACGGATTTTAGAGTTTTTTTTATATGAAAGAGGACGTAATCGATCTCAAGAATCCATCTGGATCTTAACTATAGTTTATGGAGGTCGGTCCAGGAGTTTAACGTCCTTAGCTCATTTCTAAATATTGGAATGGATACCATTATGGGTATTTATTTCACTTTTGAACATATGTGAGACCTAACAGTTAAAAAATCGCCGAATGCTGTACCAAAGCTATCTAATCTAATGATAGAGCTTGAAGATAAGTGATGTAATACTGGAATTGAATAAATTGGGAGGTAGCTAATTTCGTATTCTTTGCAGTTTAAAGCACATCAGCAAAGTTTAAATGAATCTAGCCATGTCAAGTAATAGATTGTTAAATTTTTGGTGCCCTGTTAATGAGAAAAGTTATTAAAGATATACCACAAACCGCATGACGAAAAACAAGCTATTAACCCTGAAGCTATACACAAAAAATTTCTTAAGCTATCTGTTAGTTTATGAAACAGTACGGAATATGTTTATGATAAAAATATAAATAAAAATCACGAAGAGTGTTCTAAGAGATTTCCAATCCAATACCAGATGCTATTTTCCACAATCGAGTCTAGCTTCTGAACTGCAAGTTTCATACCCACCGATTTGACTTTTGCTTCTTAATGAATTTCTGATAAGCGATTCTGTTGTTTTTTTGCCTCATATTACATGTACAGGACTTCAAGACCTTCAAAATTATCTTACGTAGTTATTTTTAAAAGGTAGGTTAAGCATCTGTTATTAACAAGTATAAAAACTACACCAACGTGTATAATCTAAACCTTACCTTATCTTGAGTACTCGGTTAAAACTCGGCCTAACTCTTCGTGTATACATGCGCGAAAGTTCTAAAAATACCCCTGATGTTGTAGTTATTTGTCGCTGGTTTTCTTTTGCCATCTGGTGATTCGTTTGCTTATTTGCTTCTTTATCCGATTTTTAAAAAGGAGAGGGTTATATGTTTGACTCCTTTACACTTTTTCATATATGTTAATCGAGATTTTCGTTATTGCTGAACCGATTCTAAAAAATATTTTTGTATTTGAAAAAGTTACATTTGAGATAGTCCTATTGCCACCAAGTCTCAATCTGATAATGGAATCACGGGGAAACTGAGAAAAACACTCATTTTTCTTTAAAATGATTTACTTATTAAGATAGAAGTCGGATTTTTGCAATTTTAATGTGCTAAAATTATATTTGTTAAAAAACGACGGGTTGTACTTCGGGAGTGCCAGCAAAAGTGAAAACTTAAAAATTAACGTTGTGCATTTTTGATATTTTGGAATGGAATGGAAAAATGGTTAGGGAATAATTTTGCACGAATTGCTTTAATTATTAGTATGAAAGTACTATTATTTATGTGGTAGTATAAAATATTAATTTATTGCGCTATCGTACACAAACACGACAATACGAACATTCGCGCAAGCGTCCTGCGTCGTCTTACGAATTTTCTCCTTACGTAATTTCAGGTCAGGTGTCCTGACGCGAGTTTAGAAGTTTTTACCCATTCCGAAAAAACTGCGCAACGCCGCTAAATAAGTTTTCACTTCAATTATCTTTTGAAAAACGACAATAAAGTTTATTTTTATTGGCGTTTTAAAACATTGAAGTTTTCACTTCAAAAAACACAATTTCGTATAAAAAAAACTCTCGTGATAGATAATCTCAAATGTCCCTTGGACTTTTCTCGTAACAATGAATTTCCAGCAATGATCATAGAAATCGGGGCGTTAAATGCAAATCGTGACTCGGTAATGTTGTGTATCAATGATACGATGTTATGTTTTGCATACATTTCGTCCGCACGAGCCAAAATACATTTGTCGCGTGACATGCCCACACGTTGTACATAATGTCTTCCTTAGAAATCATTTACATGACAATAATTATTTTAATCTTGAAAGTTTCTATTAATATTCGGGAAAGGGTTGATTTCATCCCGTTCTTGCTCTGTAGTATTAGCCTTAAGATCATTATCATTTTAGTATTTTAGACAGCTGTGATTTATGATTGCATTATTTTATATGAAGTCTTTTTTTACTTTTTGGGTTAAACTTGGAGTTATGGCGCTATTATTGACTAGTAATTTTCTTATCTATACATTTACCTTTTCTAACTTTTTTAAAATAAAATAATTCTCAGTCATTCCATTAATTTTAAATTAAAATTTTCATGATGTGATAAGATTTCTCTGAAATTAAGAATATCCATACTTCGTATGATTGTGATTTACATAATAACACTTTTTTGTCTATATCTAATGACTTTAACATCACATGTATATTTAACTACACATTTTTAAGAACTGAAGAAGAAGGGTTTCACTTTGTCACCTTATATATGAGTAAAATATTCTATCGTCTCCAAGCCATAACTGATGCCTACATATTTAAATATGATTCACCGTCTGTTATATTTGAGGGATATCTAGGATCCAGTATGTAAATGAGAGCACGCGTCTCTGTACCTTCTAATACATGCAAAGTTACCATAAGAAGTGGTGACTAAAAAATGTCTGATTTGTATGATAATTTATGTGGGAACAAAATAGATATACAATTACTCATACCACGAGTGCTATGCAAGCACGTGCCGTTATATTAAAAATTCAATGAAGGTAATTTTATATTTATGAGGTAATAATTTTCACAACTTATACAATGTGTATTGACTATAATTTGAAAACAATTCAGGATATTTGCATTAATAACAGTTATAGTCGCAACATTATACAATTTATTACAGAAGTGATCAAAAATATCAGTGCAATATTCTACTCGTTCTAACTTGAAAAGTTATTAAATGAAGGTGACGGCAAAAACGTAAACATAAAACTCGAGCACTGACACTTTTATGACAATTTTAAAGTTTAAGTTTATAATTTTGTTCGCGTTGTGGGGTGCAGAATGCTAGTTATTATCAAGTCCTATAGTAGAAACACTTAGAAATGCTATCGTGTGCAATGATATTTTAGCTGACTCCAAAAAAGAGGAATATGTTCAACGTCTGTATTTTTTTGTGAGTCCAGTTCAGTCCAGTTTGTCCATCATTTGTAAATCGATTTTAAGGGTAATAAGAAATTTTAGCGCCATCGAGAGAACATACAGTTTTTTTCAATCATTGGATTTCGTTTATTTAATGAGTAAATTATTAAATATTGATGGCATTTTGTACAATTTTGTTCGGTTACAAGTGCACTACATAAAAAAGCCACCGCTTTACTCTAGACTTTGACATGACTTTCTGTGATGACTTATGACTGATTTTGAGTACCTCAACGCTGATTTTGTTGAATCGGGTCACCTGATGCAATCATAAACTGGAATTATGACAGATTATGAAGTTATTGCCAAAAAATTAAAAAAGGAACACGAACAACCCTCAATCTCAGCCAACAATAATAACATATTTTTAAAAAATATTAGTGTCTTTATTACCATATCACGTTGTCATTGTACAGACAAGAACAAAAGCTATTCAGAAATATCGCTCGCGTTGGGAAACTGACGCGTTTTCATGCAATGTTACCACCGTACATGTCGTCACAATTACACTGATATGGGTATAGTTTTGTGCTGAACACTAAGAGACACATCACAACGAACTATTGTCTACAATGCAAATGCAACCGAACTTTCCTTCATTTGAGAGTTTAAACATTAAAATACCGTACATAAAGTGAAAAATGAACCATAATTTAGAATCACAAATTTCTTTTGTTGCATCCAATTACAAGAACCGTAACGGATCGATCGAGTGATTTTAAACAGTGCGTATTTGAATATTTTTTCAATCAATAACTGATATGCAAATACACGACAAAAGACATTATGGGTACGTTTGCGACAATGCAGAAACCGTTATCGCAACAACACGAAATTTCGTCAAAGGTGCGCTAAAAATAATAATTGATCGAGCGCCATTGTTGCGAATGATACACGGTCGGACCCCTTCGACTATCGAGAGGTTGGGAGAATCCGTAAATTAACCAATAGGTCTAAATTTAATTTCACGATCCGATACCTGCCCTTAGCCGACAAAAGTTCGGTAATCAAATTATGCAACCGATGTTACTATTGTTATTGACTTGCATAAATTTGAGGCGTTCATTGTAGATATATCGAAGGGTTAAGAGGAAGCTTATGATAATTGTGAAGATGTATGGAGTAGGCTATTGAACGAGACGGTCGTGTGGGAAGAAGGGTTAATGTGATGATACTTATCATATAATTGTAACGAATTATTGCATCTGATCATATTCGAGATGAACTAAAAAAAATAAGAGCACGTTCTTTAAATTGAATATGTTTGAATAAATAGAACTGAAAGAAATATTTCAAATTTTTGTGCAATTAATAGTCAATATAATTAATTTTGTTACAACAAATCATAGCCTGACATTTTTTTAAATTGAAAATGAAAAGTGTAAAATATTTGAAAATTTGTAAAAGGATTCTTGATCAACTTGCTCGAGAATCCTTTTGTCTAGTTAATAGTACGAAATTCAATCGTCAAAGCGACTCCGCCAATCGGTCTAACAAATGCCGCCCTTAGTGCTATAATAACGTGAATATCACATTACAAAAGTTCGTTATGAATAAAACCGTTACTGTTACCAAAGGGTATGGATAGTCTGGATTTTCTTTTCACATATATTTTCATGATAAACAAGTGCTTATTGACGTAAAGGCAGTATAGTAAGAGAATTTGGCGATAACTCTGCGATTGCTAGCTAAACAAATTTGCTTACATTTAACAATTTTTCGGCTCCCGTAGTTAGTTATGCAAGAGCCTAATTACAAATTATTATCAGAAAAAAATACCTACTTATTTTCCTTACAATAACATTAAAAATAAAGACTCCTTATCGTAACTCTATGAACTACAAAGTGTAAATAATATTTGAAGGTCTACAACTACAATACAATTTGGAAAACCTTAAACCTATAAGAATGTAATGCATAAATAAAGTTTACATACTCTCTAATTATTCTTATTTTTGTGTGCCTCATATCAGATCTGAGACTAAGTGTCTTCGGCTAATTGTGGGTGCTCTGATTGCATCTCAGCTTTCTTTTTGGGAATATATGAGCACTTGTTATTTGTTACTTGGTAAACTTAAAGAAGATAAACCCGAGAAAAAGATAAGATAAACATATAATTACCATCAGATGAACCGCTAAATAATTATTTATGATCTTTATATACAATACAATCATAAGTATTTTTAGCAGACGTTACAAGTCATACGTATCATAATAATCTAGTAAATAGATAATTTATACATCCCTATTTGAATAAGATACAAACATTTCCTTTTGTGAAACCGCTCGATAATAATACGACAAAGTCATCGAAATACTTTGCATATGAAGACACCACGCGTGAATTACCATAGACCAAATCTGCAGCCGTCTACTAAGTAATGATAAATTTCTTTTGATGGGCACGGGCCAGTCGTTCATCGTAGGTACTGGCTTGTTGGAATATATTTGCATAATTCTGGCACGAGGCTAATATTTTTGCATATGGAGATAACACTTCTCCGAACGTGCTGTTTAAATTAAGGTTCAGAGGCGTTAGGGTGAATGGTATTGGGTCTTTCGCTAAACGTATTTTAAATAAGTCACTGTATTGAACATCTTAAGGTATCCGGTATTTTGAGAATTCATGTTCTTATTTTTTGGCATTCGTTAAAGATTTTTATACGGTCTTACTAAAACTCTTACTATATTTCTAGTCAAAGAAAACTCTTTATTAAATACCCTAACAAAAATACTTTTTACTGCATTTATTGAATTTTTACAAAAAAAAAAAACTTCTCAAACATGATACAAAACAACTAAAACTTGATTACTGTATTTGTAAGTATAGCTACAGGTATTTGTTTTTTGTACACGTTTCACAGCTTATTTTTTTTAGGTTGGCTAGAAGAAATGTCTTTAGTTAGAGATAAGCTCGTTTTTTGTGCATTTTTACTTCTCCTGTATTTTGTGAATTTTTGTTTTTTGCGAGCAATAAAGTATTAAACAATAATAATTAAACATTAATCATGATCTAGAAAAATCATAATCAAATACCCTTAGAAAATACTTTTTACTGCATTCATTGCATATTTACAAATAAAAAACCTCTTAAACATGATACAAAACAACTTTTTGAAGTTTGCACAGACTGCAAAATACTTAAAACAATTTACGATGCTTTTGGGGAAATTTAGGGAATTTATTACAATGGGCTTCGGAGAAGCTAAAAACTAACTTTAAGCTACAAATCGCCTGACACGTCAACACTATTTAAGCGGTTTCCGTGATCATGCAATTAAAAAAACATATTTATCGCAACTGCGCTGCAACAAATTCCTTGTTTAAGAACGATAAATGTTACGGCAAGCTCCAAACTTATTGCCTGAAGTACAACAACTATATAAATGCAAACAGAACTGAGAATACGAATTAACATTTGATAACTAATTTGTTCATCACATTAGTTACTTATTTCACATGATTAAAACCATAGCCAATTTGTAGTCAACCATAATCATAAAGAAGATTGGAGTCAACATATTTGTGTAGGTGACGGTAATTGAATTATGGAAAAAAGTAACTTGTAAGGCAGAGGTCTACTGGTTTTAACTTAGTCGAAGACATATTTCAACATTGTGATAAACAGCATGCCTATCACCAACCGTGCACATATACATTCCCGAGAAACGTTGTTTTTGTTAGAAAATTGAAAAAAAGAAACATTTTGTTTTGTTGCCCAAATGGATTTTATGACAAAGGCTTACTACTGACGAAAACGATAGAAACCGTTACTAAATCAAAATCGTTGCAGTTCTATAGATATGTAATCTTCACGCCTATTCTCGTTCAGGGTAGACAGAGAGTATCAAGTACCAAATGTAATGATCCTTGCAGACCTGCTCAGCTTTTATCATATTAATTACTCTTTTTATATAAATACGCCGGTTTCGGTGACTATTGACACCACCCCCGGGTTAAACTGGAGCGATTTGATCCTGGAAACCTAGGTCTTTCCGGGTACCTACATCCATTCACATTCGCATTGTTGCAGTTTTACTTATACTAGGGGTCGTCCGTTGGTCGAAATTCGACCATAATAAATTTTAATATCTTGTTGATAAGAAAGCCATCTTCATTTCTAAAGACCAACTACTTTGTTTCCAAGCTGTATGGTGCGCCATCTGTGATCTTTTATCGCTATCATCAATATATTTGTTTGTGTGTGTCAAATGCATGGCAGTGTGGGTAATGTTTTTATTATTGATTTAATGTACCTTAAAAGCATTATTATTGAAAAATATTAGCATTCTGCACTTCTCCTACACATAAGCTGTAAGTGTGCCAAATTTTATGCTCCTGCGTGCTCGCAATTTTCGTAAATAGGGGTCCAAAGTTTTTGCTTCACGTATTAATATAAAGATTCTGTGATTCAGATGTGATAGGATGAAAAAACGAGGTTTTAAATAAACTAGTAGAAAATCTAAAATATAAGTGTTTTTCTTACAGCCTGTTGTCTAACTATTTTACTTTGCAATACTTCAGTTACTCGTTGCTATAGAGTGTTTTAAAAACTGCAGCTGTTGCGTGGTTCCATGGAACGAATAGAAGTTAGCTGACAATAAAAATTCAGGTTTTTTCTCTTATCCAAACAGTTTGCACACGCAAGGCTTCGTGGACTAAGCTTTAAATCCTAAAGAGATATACCATTCATCATTTTGTTAGTTACTACATAAAAGTAACATTTTTTGAAACTTCTTTTGCAGTATTCCTTCGATACAAAATGTACGTGTAAGTTTTATCTATAATATAAAAATGAATTGCTAAATGTGTTGGTAAGCGCATAACTTCCTGGATCGCTTTGGCTAATTATTTTTTATTGCGTTAGTTATTATCGGGAGAAGGTTCTTATGAAAAAACGGGGAAAGTTGCAGAAAAAATAAGAAAAATAATACTTTATTATTTCCCATACTGAACGGGTGAAATGAAGTTTGACGGGACAGTTAGTTTTCAATAAATTTGAATCAAACTCCATATGAATATTAATGACTAAGCTTTGCAAAATTGTAGATTTTGATGAAATTTCTCCATTTGAGTTGTGTTTCTTGTACAGGTTTTTCATGAGATTGAGTCGCAAAAAGATAAATTTCTTAAAGGTAAGAAATACGCGTCGCATAGACACCAAAAGTGGTTCTGTTGCAACCGAAACACAAAAATGGCGAGCGCTGGTGTTATAGCGTTAAAGCGACTGGAATAGGTATAGCGTTGAAACCAAGTCGTTAGTTTTTACCACTACATATTTCTAAACCATGGTTATGGCTTAGAGACAAAATCGATCATCAGAGCTGCTGGGTAAGAGAGCAGTCGGGTTACATTCTGTGATGAACTGGCACCGTACCCAATTTTTTTTTATGACATTGGGATGTTTTGTGTTTTATTTTGGGCTATTTGAAATATTTTTTTTTTACAATTATTTCATTTCAAGAGAATTGGAAATCCAAACCCCAAGAATTTATAAGAGAGTATGAGATATATAGTCTGATCAACAAATGAATCTTACCGTATTATTTGACTTCCATATCTATAACAAACATACAAATAGACATTCTGTTTTTAAAGTAACATTCTATAAACCGTAAGTTACAGTTTTTCTATATTTATAATAACCTTACTTATATCCACTTAACACAACTATACGAACTATATAGAACTATAAAGGGGACAAAACTATAAAGCCGAAACGAAGTAGCTGTTTTTTAGCCACCTGTGTTTAGCTTTAGATAGATTTCAAACAACTACTCTGTGTCTTAATACTCCGTGTCCTACTAGCTGTTTCTTCCATCTCAGTTCTGCTAGCTTATTTCTAATTTCAATAAATAATTATCCATTCAGTTAGATACGCATCAAAGTGTTAAACATCATTACAAAAAAAACTATCAGAGATCAGAGAAGAAAAAGAAAAAAAAAGCGTGACCGTGAAGCAGTCGCTAAGGCAGACACTACTGTTGAAGCTCCTGAAGGTACACAAGAAGAATGAGTCCGTAAAGAAAAAAAAGCAGAAAATGAAGGATAAACATCAAGAAAGAGAAGAAGAGTGATGTTTGAGACAAGACACTTTAGCTTATTAAGAAGATTTTATTGTTCAGACCATTCATTAACCAATTGCAAGCAAGGTTGATGTGTTTTGTATCTTTGTATTTATGTAAGATCCATTCAAATCTCCAAATATCATTAATACTTGATACGCATCAAATTGTAAAACATCATTACAAAAAAGCGTGATGCGATAAGGCATTATAATCATGTAAAATGTATTCAAAGTGTTACGTGGATCCCGTATTGAAGTAGAATTGGCTGTGAGTGCGCCATTTGGAACGATTTGCCAAGAGCTCGCGAACGACTTCCGATGGACGAATGCTACAAATACTTTCCTTATTTTCGGGAAATTGCTCTTTTGATTACTTCATTCTGTATTCTTTGTTTGATGGCGTTTGTTCATAACTTATACAATTATTATATTTCGCTTTATACTGATGGTATATCTTCTTACACAGACCATAACTTATACAATTATTATATTTTGCTTTATACTGATGGTATATCTTCTTACACTGACTTACTGAATGAGGATCGACAAAAAATTGCATTAAATTAAAACAAGTACCTAATGAATATAGTGTAAAGAACAAATGCTTATATATTTCACATCCTGACAGAGCTAAGGTTTCATATTTACCATCCCACTTCGATGCGTGACGATCATATACCGTGCGATTCCGATGACATTTTTTTTTCAAAATTGTTGTACTTTTATGAAATCACCTTTCAAACGGTTGCTACGAAGGCCTTCAAGAAAAGAGCGTACTAACTCCTAAAAGATCAGTTAATGCATCTGTGATAATGGTGGTGCAGATGTCCTTGGGCGGTGGTGGTTGCTTAGCATCAGGTGACTTGCTCATGTGCCTCCTCTTCTATAAAAATAGTATTGAGATAATAATTGTCAAGATTTGGTTGTAAATTTATTTAAATATATAACAAACGATTCTATTAAGTTTAACGAAATATATACATCATTAAGTTTAATGATACCTTTGTCGTTATATTTAAAAATAGTTTTGACTTCATCTAATCTCGGTATTTTTTGTATATCATCTAAACATATAAAAAAAACTTGTATGCTTGTATGATCAAATTGCTCAGGTTATATCTGGGTTTGTGTTATGAGTTTTAGAAGCTTGGCTTGAAGATAAATGCATGTTGCATTTATCTTTTTTTAAATAGAACAATGTTTTGAATATAATGACGCTTATTTAGACGTTTATTTATTTAATTGTTAAGTTTTTTAGTACAAGCGTTAATAAGCTCCTCAATCCTCATAAATTTTAATAAGAGTAATGCTTGCAGATTCTTATAAGAAATTCACTGAAGCTTTGTTACATTCACTATGATTTTGAGGTTCTGATTTACATAGTTCATTTGAATAATGATTGAAAAATAAATAATATATAAAATTAGTCGAGTTGATATTACAATTTTTATGATAGTTCCAACAAGGCCGTCAGTTTCTCCAGCTAGAATTAATCAAATCAACTAACCCCAACCCACTACTTTCCGATATAATTAACGCATGCATGTATGCGTGCTGGACAATATGTGAAGTCTTTGCATGTGTGCGATAATGAACGATTATAAGACCTGGGTCTTACTTAAGAACGGTGAAATCGTTTTTGCTGCAGTTCTAATTAGAACCTTTTACCATGACGTTAGGGTTTATAATTTGAATATGTGGATGGCTGGTATTGCATTGTGCGTTTAATAGTGTTGGTGTTAGTTGTTTCTTGGTGTGGGTTGATGAGTCACATTTTTTTTGTTTTGTGGGTAAGGCGCGAGGGAGCGTGGGGTGGCGATACCCCTTGCTTGCAACCCCATCTTATTAATCAGTGAAGTACAGGCCGTCTCTTCACATGTCTATTCGGTGCTGAACATTTGCGTCTTTCCTTGGCCGTCTTGCTTGTATATGAATTACAAGGTATCAAAAGCGTCAAGTATGACAACGTGCAATTTATGTAGGTACTCTGATAAAGTAATTATATGGTGGAGTTTCCTTCATTAATCGAGGTGATATAGAATGATTAATTTAGTATTACGTGGACGGATTTAATATGTCTAGACCTTATTGTGTCATCTTTGATAATGAAGAGCCAAGAATGCATTCAAGGAAGTAATTTGGGTCAATATTTTCCTATCTCTGCTATGGGTGGCATCAATATTGTCATTTATGATTATTAGTGACGGTTACTGTTTTTATTAGATGCGTGCAGAGCCGATAGACTTTGTCTTGTCCTAAGCATGTATTTTGTACATTTCGAACCTTTTCTTAACAGTAATTTAAAAAAAACAATTAAGAATAGCAAAATCGGTCTTTTTGTTTACGTGTGACGATAAAGGGAAATAAAAATTCTGTAAGATTTTTTTTATGATATTGGAAGGCAAACAAGCAGACCCGACGGATTTCCTGATGGTAAAAAATTCTCGCCGCCTAGAGACACCAAAGGTGGTGCCTTGCCAACCTGAGGCCGAGATGTTGGGCCTCGAGCAAAAGTAAGTTTACCGGCTACCTTATCCTCCAAACCGGAACACTTCATGACGTTATGGCGGCAGGAATAGGTAAGGCGGTGGTACCAATCCGGGTGAGTCGCTGCGAAACTCTACTACCTAGTCAGATGTCACGATGTTAGTGACGGGTATGCTCGCCTTTTACGAGCTGCCTGGCAGGAAGGCAGATGGTCTATTCTGCGAAGGAGCCCGGACCAACACGGGGGGAAGATAGAATTTTTTTGTTAATCACTAAATATATATTACAAAATAGTGTAAAAACAACAATTAACTGGATTGGAATTGAAAATATTTTTTTTTATTTTAGACAGGAAATATAAAAAATTAACCACATCATTGGAAAAAAATCTTACGTATTCAGACTTATACATAAGAAAGATGAATCGGATAACTTAAAATTTAGTTATCTGTGAAGTTTTAAACTTTAAACATGAAGCATACTAACATATTCCCATTCATGTCACACATTCACTGACTTTTAGATAAAAGAAAATTATTGAATAATATTTAAGTGTAATGCAATTATTTGTTAAAAACGAATTTTAAAGGTAAATAAGAATATAATGAGATAAATATAAAAGTACAACAGGTATCAACCAAAACAATCAAAATTAATGAAATCCCTAATCCCAAAACAATTAATAAAACAATGGAAATAAACATTGAAAAGTTTAAAAACAAATATTTAATTATAAAATTTATTTAATTGCCTCAATCCAAAATCAATTTACATTTAGTGTGGACAAAATTAATAATTATCATAATTGAACTAATAACACAAAAACAGATATGAACGATGATAACAGGAACATAGAATCAACTAATGGAACATCGGTAATAACAAACACGATGGTAAATTAAAACTTAATATGTCTCGTAACTGTCGAAACTTTGCCGTGTTCAAATGAATAATTATAGAAAATTATAACCGTCCTTTTGTAGCGACCATTAGTATGTCAACTGTCGAGCGAGGTGTTCGTGTAGTTAGTCCTGTTAGCCCCTATAATTAAAGCCAGCGACCAATGTATCGACTAAACAATCAATAGACGTCTGATCTATAGAAAAGAATACAAAAGCTTGAGTAGATAACAAACACCCCCGTACACCTCCCTCCTCATTAATAATATCGACCCCTAATACTAATTATATTTGTTGCGAATGCATACCCTGTGTGTGTTGATTACTCACACACACGTAAATTGGTGCCCGCATTCTGTAGACGAGAGAAATTAAATCAATACTAAATGGTGAAGGATTTTATGATAGCACAAGATTTGAACTTACTAGAACTAAAATTCATAGAGAATAAACTAAATCATTAAGAGCAGTTAAACAGCACAAACTGCCTCTAACTCAATTTCATTAAGTCGCAATTTGATAATTCTTTTTACAAAAGATAGCAAACGTTTTCGAAATTGTCCCACATAAATTTTATCAACATCCAAATAGTAATGAGTTCTGATCATGATAAAATTGATATGACTCCACTTCGGAATCATGACCCGTCTTTCTAAAACATAACCATCAAAATCGGTTAGCGATTGGCCGCACAATCGCGTAACAAACATACAAGAAAATAAAATACATAGTTGACTTGAGAATCTCCTCCTTTTTTTTAATCGGTTAAAATAAACACAACTAATAGAAACGTAATGGGATAGAAAAATATACATATTACATTACATAGAAACAGAAACTTATTGGGACGCTTTTAAAAGTCGCCTCTGTGGTCTAGCGGTCCGGGTGTTGGACTTGACTGCATGAGGTCCCGGGTTCGAATCCCGGGTCGGCCAACAAAAAGAAAATTGGATTTTTCCAATTTTCTAATAAAAAAAATGTTGGTCGGGATTGGAATTGTGCCCGGTTGGCGATAGGCTTGCCACCTATCACATTGTGGGAATTAGTATCTTCGGCTAATCGTGGGTGCCTTGGTTGTACCTCTGCCTCCGCCTTCGGGGATATGGGCGTGAAGATACTTATTTTTTATATTTTTTTTTTATTATATTTGTATCAGTGTGCGGATTAGTTGATTGATTGTATTTTGATCTGATTTTCACAAATTGAGGGATATGAAAAAAGTATCTTCACGCCCATATCCTCGAAGGCGCAGATAGAGGCACAAACATGGCACGCCACGAGTAGGCGAAGACGTTAAGTCCCACAATGTATTAGGTGGCGATAGCCAGCCGGGGGACATATTAACCGGGGCTATTTTTATTAGAAAATTGAAAATAAACATTTTCTTTCTTTTTTTGTACAACCAGAGAATCGAAGCTGGAAAGCTAGACTGCAAAGGCGATATGAATATGAAAACCATTTATGTAACATATCTAGGTCAAGTAAGAACGGGATTGAATATTTTTTGGCACTCGCTATCCAGTTTACACAATGTATTATTCAAAATATTGCTAAGTCATTAAGCAATAATTGAAACTAATAATGATTCCACTAAACAAAACACTTGGTAGAAGTTTTCCGCGGTGAAACAAGAGGAAAGTTTATCGATGTGTGTATACATCGCGTGCGTATTGCGTGTGTGTCCGCTTGTGCAAGGTCAGGGTTGCGCTTTATCTGATCAATGGTCAACCTGATTCGCGAATGAGCCACTTCTAAATCGATTTTACCACCTTTCACTTACCCTTTGCTTTATTATTTCCAATTGATTCTTTTGTTATTGTATTTATATAAATACTTGGTTGTGCTGATTTGGATATTAGAAAATATTTTACTGACGATGTTAAAGATGTACAAGTCTGAAAATTATATCCTCATTTTTGGCACGTTTTAGATTTTCCTTAATAAATAGCTGTATAAAAAACGTTACAGAAAATTGAGCCAATGGAACCAAGCATTGAAAAATATATTTCTATCTTTCTCTTTCAGTTTTGGTACATATTAACGAAATGCATAGTGATGTACGGGTTCATTTTATCATATTCGTAATTATTATTTTACGCTTCATCAAATTAAGCAGCAAAAACTTCCTTTTTGCGTATGCGGATTGCTAACTAGATTTTAAACTATCAGATATATAAATATGATGGAATAGTATCCTTTAATAAAAACACGATAACACACACACACAGACATATATAATATATATGGTTATTTTTTGTTGAGTTAGTTATTGGCAAGAAAAGATTCTTATGAAAATTGCAGGGAAAATGGGACACCAATGCATAAATCCATACAAACTTAGAAGCTGTCAACGTCAATCGATACGAAGTTCTACAAGTCAGCTAGTACGCAATAAAAATAAATTCGGAAGTTCTAATATACAATACATTTCATGTTATGAAATAGCCTACTTCAATTGATAGGGCACACCTTTACGATTTTTTAACAAATTTACTTTTTATTCTTATAAGTACCTTGTTTGAAACTCACTCTTAGCCGATTTTTTCCCTAACAGCAACGGTAGCAACGAATCGATTTTATTAAATAAAAGGTGGTCTATCGTGTTTTAGGGAAAAAAGTATAATTAATCACCTGATTAATCAGTGTGACGAATAAAAACAGTGTAATGACCCGCTTCCTTCCATCGATCGTTTTGACGTCATTATGCAGGAATGCATCGTCATTTTGCTGTTCGTTTAGTTATCGATAAAATGAAATAAACGTTAGTATTCATTGCGAATAAATGAAATGTCAGGTAAATAATAATTTGGATATAACTTTAACTGCCTGACTATAATATATATTAACCTTGATAGAAAGTAGTGTCATTGGACTGCGGTATCGGTATCAGAATACATGCATAAGGTTGCATTTAATGGTGGTTGCAATTAAGGTTGCATGATTATTTGGACATTTTTGGTATAAATAACTTTAGTTTATTTTATAGTGTGTACCTACATTTAAGTATTCCAGTTATTTTAAAATAAAAACATTGACAAATTTCGCTAAGAATGTTCGCTCAATGCTAAAATTCACATTACAAAGTAGACTTGGTCTACCTGTCCTGATAGTCCATCACTCTATCCTGGAGGTCCTGAAAGACACAGGTACAAACAGAACGTACGTGACCCGATGAAAGTAACATTAGTTATCGACCAATACGTTACTTTTTCTTTCAATGTTTTGAATTTTTCGGATAAATCTTCAAGTACGGCTACAGTTATTGTGTAACTTATAACATGAACAGATAGATAATAAGTTTTTAGCAACATAAACTTACGCTATCGTGTATTATAGTGAGGGGTGTTAGTATTTTTAATCGATATAATACAAAAACTGTTAAGGAGAGGGTGGCGTCAGATTCTCGTGGGGCAGAAAAAAAGTGAAAGCAATCAGTGTGGCGTAATTAGTGAGTTGTAAGTATGGGGCGCGTTACCATGGCAACGGCGTCGGTGTCGATACCCGTTGCTTACCCGTCGCTTTAATTTCCAGCGAAATTAATCGAATCAAGCTATCGCTCGATATCGATTCTCGTAAGGCTTATTGACAGCCTCCACTATGGTTGAACATTTTTGTTTTTCTGCCAGTAATGTTCCGTTTTTGTTTATGTGTTAGATTTTTCTTTTTATGTTAGAAAACTAGGCTAAAAACGACAAGAATTTGTGTTTTACTAGCTGTTTCATGGGACTTTGCCGGCATGAATATGTTATTTCATGTTATTATAACTAAAAACCTTAAAGGTGTGGTATGGAAATCAGGCATTTGTACAATCACGGACAACAACTTTTTGTAGAAATACATTGTTTTTATTGCCTGATCAGCGGATCGAACCCGGGACCTCGTGAAGTCAAATCCGACACCAGACCGTTAAACAATTTCTATATGGTACTACTATTGAAATGAGAAATTGTTTTTTGCAGTTTATGTATTAAGACGATGGTGTTGATTATAAATGAGTGGAAAAAAAACTTATACATAAAAAGTACTTACTAAAGCAATGTCACTATTGTTAAAAGTGCACTAGTGTGATAAATACAACCGATAATTTACAATACGCGATAAAACAAGTGTGAGGTTCGAGTTTGATTCTCGACGGTGAAAGCATTTTTGTGGTAAAAATATTTGTTTGCCGGGTTTTTACATAAATTTATTAAGCTATTTATATTAGCTAATTATTGGCATCGCTGTCTAATGTCCTACTGCCTATGTCCATGGCAATATCTACATATCATTTGTTTATTTTAAGGTTAGTTTAGATGTCAAGTGTCTAGATATTTTCAATAAAGTTTTAAAGAAAGAAAAAAAAATCAACTCAACAATAACAATACTGTCTTATTTAAGAAATTGTATAAATTTAACCCAAGCACTACTAGTAACCAAGTGCTCCACCTAAAATAAGTCAAGAGGATATTTAGTGACAGTTATATGAAATGCATACAAAATGCATATGCATATATACTATATATATATATATATATATATATATATACAAAATACTAGTCGACCCGGCGAATTTCTTATCGCTGGACTTGAATAGCTACTAACAGTTTATATCAAAATATTCTTTAATTATTTTCCCTTCAACTTTCCCGGTTTTTCTCTTCATAAGAATCTTCTCATGACTATAAGCCACACAGCAAAAAAAAAAAGATTTAGCAAATTTGATCCGGAAGGATCAGGCGCGATGCAAAATGGGGATTTACATATACAGATTTAACTAAAAAATTAACAGTCATTTTGTAAATGAAGATTTTTTTTATTGTAACGTAGAGGAGTTTTTGTTTTATAGCTTAACATTTTCTACAGATTAAATAACATTACTCGCACCAACCTATTGGATGTTCTGTACCCAATTTTGTATTCCATTTTTTATCCAAATCTAGCATTTTCTTACTAGTAGATAAAATTATCTAAATGATCTCAAGTCCCAAGTGATTAATTAAGATATTTTTTATTTAACACATTTTTAGCTACTTAGTTTAAACAATAAAAATTAAGTGGTTTTGAATTCACCCTAAACACCAAAGGGGTCATATCGTTTTTTTTATTTTCACCTACAGAATTATATTTTTTTAAACAGCCACATGTTTATTTTTCAATATACACCAATATGTGCTCGAAAACATAAAATTATTTTCCTTCCAGACGGGTAAAAATATAACAAATACATAAATGTATAATATTTCATATTATTAAATTATTCATCTATACATATTTTCGTATGTTCCCATTTGCTTCCTTTGCGTTTCTATTTTTCTTCGTATCCCTTGCTGGGTAGTTGGAAAATATCAATTGGTTAGTGCCACGATCCTTGCAAACCTTCCTAGTTTTCTCACTCTTATTCTTTTTATACTCTTTTATTCCAGTTTTGAAGACTCTAGATGCCACCTTCGAAACTTTCAACATACTCGTAATTTGTCATTAAAATTATATTTTGGGAATATAAAAAATGACGGTTTGCACTCCGGAACGTTGTGCATTTTTGATATTTTTGGAATAGTTAGAGAATAATTTTGCACGAATTGCTTTAATTATCAGTATGAAAGTACTATCATTAATATGGTAGAATACAATATTCATTTATTACGCTATCGTATACAAACATGACAACACGAACATTCACGCAAGCGCCCTGCGCCGTCCTACTAATTTTTGATTAGGTCATGTGTCCTGACGCGAGTTTTGAACTTTTTGCTTATTCCAAAAAAGGTATGCAACGCCGATAAAGAAGTTTTCACTTAAAAAAATTAAGAAAACTTTTCGAAAAATAGTGTCCAATGTAGTGTATAGTATCTAAAAGTTTTTCCAAACTCACTCAGTCTATTGGATTGCACGCGATCTTTGATTCTATTTCTCAATGAAATGCTAGTTCTTATTAGACAGAACATTCTAAAAAGAATCATGGCCTTAACAGGTGATTGAGAAAAAGGTACCTACGTTATATCTTTTTCAATTTTAAAAAATCAATTTTTTTAAGTATTTTTTTAAATCACTCTTAACAAATTAGTAAAGGACACTAAGCCTTTACGACAACCTTGATATAATATTTTGTAGGTGATTGATATTAATCCCTTAAATACGTATTCTTAAATTTTAAAAAGTTAAGCAAATCTTACTCCAGATATATTTATCCATTACTAGCTGACCCGACATATATTAACTATGAATATTGTACTCTGTTTTTAATATTTCGCCACGCCTACAATTGTTTTCATTCATACAAACATTTTGACAGTTACTTATACACACAACAATAAATTATTTAGCAAAATTGGTCTACAATTTCAGGCGGGATGCGATGAAAAATGGAAATGGAGATGAATTGTTACTAGTGGTCGCCTATCGGTCGAAATTCGAGAATAATACATTTTAATAACTTGTTGATAAGAACGCCATCTTCATTTCCCAAGACCAACTACTTTGCTTTCAAATTTATTAGTGCGCCATCTGTGATCTTTTATCATTATCATTAATATATTTATTTGTGTGTGTCAAATCCTCTCCTGCGTCCGCGCAATTTTCGTAAAAAGGGGTCCAAAGTTTTGGCATCACGTATTAATATATATATCAGATTTACAAACTAGAAGTTACCACGGCTCCCCGTGTTGGTTAAGGTCTGCCTCATGGTCAGGCACAGCTTGTAAGAAGCGAGAATATGTTAAAACAAATGCCATTTCCGACAATATCACTAGTGGCAGAGTGCTTTGCAGCAACTAACCCGCGTTGGTATCCACTACCCAACCTATTCGTGCCATCAAGGTGACTGTCAAGTTCCGGTCTGGAGGGTAGGGTAGTCGCTAGACTTGCACAAGCGGCCTTCTGATAGAACCCGGCCTCAGGATAGCTAAGCACTTGTAACATCTATAGTGTTTATAGGCCACGGCTATCTCTTTCGTTCCGTGTGTTTGTTAACTGTACTCTAATATAAAAAAATGGCTAAACCCGTGTTTTTTTTTTGAATGACTAATTTGTTGCTAATCTTGCGATTTTTACAACTTCACCGAACTTTGTGGGCCGAGCAGAGTGCTCAGCCCGAGACATCATTATTTAGATGGATTGGGCTGTTTCCTACAACGCCAGCACCATGGGCTGTCTCCCGGGAGACCGTACCTCGACTTGGTGCTGCGTTCTGGTTACTGGGTGGACTTGGTGGAGGAGTATTTGTGGCTCGTCGCTCGGCGTTAGGCGCCGGGCGCAAGAGAGGTCTTCGTCGCCGAGACCGGCGGCGACGGTGCAGTGTTGTGTTAAGGTGATGTGAGTTTGTCGTGTTCCGGTTTGGAGTTGGGAGAATAGCGTTTGCCGCGGTTATTGGGTCCGGGGGATCCGATAACACGTGGCGAGGTCTTCTATGATCGGGGGGAACCCGTGTTTTAAAATTTAGCTGTCATGTTAGTTAAAAGTAGTTTATGTCACTAATCTACTATTTCGTCCACACAAAAAATATACCTAATGATTGCGATGTTCCGACATAAAATGAAGGACATCCAATTTTTTCGTGTAGTCAACGCCAAAACTGGACCACTAAACCACACAGGCGATAATGTCAATATTGTCACAAATTGTTTTTTTTTTGTCACACATTTGTAAATATTCAGCATAAAGTCAACAGTTTTACTATCCTATTATATTAAAATTATAAATGCGAATGCGTCTGTTTGTTTCTTACTTCTTCACGCAAAAACTGTTGAACCGATTTTAATGAAATTAGGCACACACATGAAGGGTAACATGGATTAACCCATAGGATGGTTTTTATCCCGAAAAAAATTTCCTGTGGGACCATTAACTAAATTAAATTATATTTTATCAACTTTTTGTAGAACAATTACATTAAATATCATTAAAAAGTTGGTCCAAAGACACTTAGACTATTGGATCTGATGCACGCGATCTTTAATTCTATTTTTCAACCAAATGCTCGATCCTATTAGCTGGTAGTCTGATTCCGATAAAATTTTCTAGAACTATCCATGGCTGCAATGATCAATC
>NJDC01001693.1:85659-101290 GCA_002245475.1 Calephelis virginiensis | reverse complement strand
CCCGAAAAAAATGTCCTGTGGGACCATTAACTAAATTAAATTATATTTTATCAACATTTTGTAAAACAATTACAATAAATATCATTAAAAAGTTAGTCCAAAGTCACTTAGACTATTGGATCTGATGCACGCGATCTTTAATTCTATTTTTCAACCAAATGCTCGTTCCTATTAGCTGGTAGTCTGATTCCGATAAAATTTTCTAGAACTATCCATGGCTGCAATGATCAATCTGGATAATCTTGTTTTAAACCAATCTTCTTATGTTATAGACCGCCCCGTTGGTCGAGTAGTTAGCGTATACGCCTAACCATACTGACTAACCGTGAGGCTCGGGTTGGATTCCTAAAGGGGGCAGTTATTTGTGTGATGAACATTTAGATGTCTGCATTTCAGGGTCTGGCTGTTAAATAAATTTATTCCGGTATCTATCTCTAATATATATGTATTAAAGTATTTCTATGTATTAGTATCGTTGACTAATACCCATAACGCGTAGACATATAATTTGGTTAGATTCAATGTGTTACTTGTCCAGGAATATTTATTTATATATATTTACGAATCAATTGCAGTTCGTTAGTCGCTCTAAAACTCGAGAACAGCTGAACCGATTTGGCTAATTTTGGTTTAAATTATTTTATCAATTCCAGGGAAGGCTCAAATATTAGAAAAAGGTAAAACCTGCAAGGAAGCTAGGAACAACATTATTTTAATTTTTCCCATACAAGGTGAACGGGATGAACGAAGTTCGCCGGGACAGCTAGTATAAAATATATATTATTACTAACTCTACCGACAGATCTTGATGTTATTATATATATTAAATATAAAATATACCTAAGCATATAAAAAATGTAAGAACCTTATTCTGGTAATAATTAATACAACAAAAAGAATTGGCGAAATCGGACAATTTATTCACATGTGAATGATGACTTAGGACTTAATGAATGAATGACTGAACTCTTTATTGTGCATATTTAAACTTACAACAAAGTAAGTACAATTAAGTGTTAAAAACATCATATGATTATAGCTTTTAGTACACAAAAAAAATCCACATTTTTTTTGAGTAAAGAAACACTTGTACTGTTTTACGTATCACTTGTATTTTAATAGTTTTGTATGGTAAATATAAAAAATAAACCACGTTCTTAAATGCATTGAGAAAATTACCCAATCCATTTATTTGTGTTTTAATCTTAAGTGTTACTGTTATATTAAAATACCTTCTGAAAACTTATCCCTACCAATATTATAAATGCGAGTTTGTATGTTTATCGACCTATTGACGTTGGGTTTTAATGTCGAATTGGCTAAATTGGTTTTAAAGAATAATTAAAAAAAAGAACAATTTAATAGTAGAAGTTTTACAAGTACATTCGGTTTTTAAGAAAAAAAGGAAATCGATTTTTTTATCTATATAGGCATTTCTGTCTTGAGATATGGGTGAAATCTAAATAACATGAGCATGTAAGCGATTCCATATTCAGCAGCTAGATAAAAAAAAACAATAATAAATAACAGGGTTTTTTTAAAGTGTAAAACTTAACGATAAAAACTAAATTAATAAATCAATTGATATTCAAAAAAATATATTAACGCCATATCCCTAAGGATTAGGCAGAGGTACAACCAGGGCACCCACGACCGAAGACACTAAGTCCCACAAAGCGATAGGTGGAAAGTCTATCGCCAACCAGGCACATGTCGAATCCCGGGAAACGTTATTTTTATTAAAAAAATAAAAGACATATTTTCTATATTTTTTGAACGACCCGGAAATCGAACCAGGGACTTCAAGAAGTCAAGTCAGACGCTGGACCGCTAGACTACAGACATTGATATTTTTAAATAGGAAATAACAATCAATCAATATAAATATGTGTTTCACGTTTTCAAGATATATTTACAACTAAATGTGATTAAGCTTGGATCCTCGTTCGTAGAATATTTATGGAGACATGATTTATGTGTGGTTTTTATAGATACAAGTTTCTTAATCGCTGTTATTAAAAGTAATTTGTCGCTGGAGGTTAGGAGATCGAAATAAAAAAGAATTTGAATATTTAATGAAATGAAAAACGTTTTAATTTTATTGAATACTAGCAGTTTCACGCAGCTTCGCCTGCGTCACTTGGCTTCTTCTTCACCGATTTTGATGAAACAAAACTTATGTCACTCAGGGATAATGTAAAATTCTAAAAGGGAAAGAATTTTTGAAACCGGTCCAGTATTTTCGGAGCCTATTCATTTCAACAAACAAAAAGTCAAATCTTTCCTCTTTATAATATTTGTATAGACTAGATGTAGCTTGCGACTTCGCCCGCGTTTTCACAAGGATCCATTGTGCGATCGGGATTAAAAGCCTATATTTTGGAACACAGATAGATTGTGATCCAGGTCACAATCTATGTTTGTTCCAAATTTAAGACAAATCCGTTCAGCCATTCGAGCGTGAAAGAGTAACAAACATACTATACATACCTAACACAAACTTTTACATTTACTGTGTGCATTTATTGCATTAATAAGACTAGCCGCCAGACGAACTTCGTATCGCTTGACATTTACAGCTATGAACAGTTTGTATGGAAAAAAATTATTTAAAATATTGGTTTTCACTTATTCCCTGCTATTTTCTATTTTTTTCATATGTACCTTCTCCTTACAGTAATTTGGTTTTCCTTTACTCCCTGCTATTTCCCAGTTTTTTTTTTTATATGAACCTTCTCGTTACAGTAATTAATAAAAGAAAAAGGATTATCAAAATAGGTCCACTCGTACAGGCCTAATGCGATCACCACGCGAAATAAGAATACATTTATATACACATACAAGGGGGTACTAATAAAACTTACGCACCCGTTGATCAGGTGTATAACTTCAATTTTGCTTACAGAAAATGAAATCAGACACTGGTGTTAATTATGTTGCGCTCTCACTAAACAAATTTTAAGTTATCGCTGTCTTCGTTCAACGAAAGTAACAGAAAGAGACAAAACACTTTTAGCGCTGTCAAATTAGACCGTACATGACATTCAACGACGACTATTAACAGGCGCTCAAATTTTATTAGTAAGGGGGATAGATATGAGACTATGCTATTTCAGTTTATAATACTCATACACAGTTTAGCGTGAGTGCAAAAACGGACTCCAATTATTTCGTTAGGTACGGTAGCGATTTGATAATTATTTTTTCGAAAAGTAGCAAATGGTTACGATTTCGGAAATGGTCTTACATACATTTTAACAATAGTAGTAGTAGTAGTAGTAGTAGTAGTAGTAGTCTTGTAGTTTGTGAGTTATAACTCAAAATCCACTAGTCGGATCATGATTAACTAATGTGGGACCATCTCAGAATTATGACCTATAATTTTAAAAAAGAACCAAAGAAATCCATTGGCTATTGATCGAATAATCGCTTTACAAACACGCAAAAAAGATACAGTGAATTGGGAACCTTCCTTTTTTGGAGTCGGTTGAAAGAATTTACGAGGTTTGAGGTTTTAGTATCTACTGGCGGTAAGTACTTTCTTATTATAAAGCCATAAAAAACAATGTATTAGTATTCATTAATAGCGTAGTTATTGATGCATCCTTAACTTCTTTGACGACTGTAATGGCTTCGGGAAATCTTTTTTTGACGTATTCATATACTATAAAAAATTAACCTAAAAATTTAAAAAATCCCCGACACAAGAACATAATTTCCCTTTAAAAAGTAAAAAAATAGTCATTCAGTAGATCTCCCCATTATCACCCCCCACAACTTTTAAACGGTTAAACCGATTTTCATCAAACGTCTCTTGGAACACTCTAACATAAGTTAACTTTAACACGAAAACAAACTAAATTAAAATCACTGCATCCGTCCGAGAGTTATGATGCCACAGACACACAGACACGTCAAACTTATAACACTTCTCTTTTTGCGTCGGGAGTTAAAAGGCATCAGATGTAGGTAGTACAAAAACTATTGATATACTCGTAATTAGCTATTTACTTCGTCTTCGCCGACGTAGACTGGATGTTATGCAAACCTTTATCACCCATTGTAGTTCAATGAAAAAATAGTAGCCCGAATTTCATTCAGATCGGTTTAACGGTTTAGCTGTGAAATCGTAACAGAAAGATAGATAGAAAGGTAGAATTTTGTTTTTATAATATTAGTGTGGATTATTAAACCGATAAATAATTACAGAGTAAACAATAATTAGAAGGGACAGCAATTATTATTCATAATAATCGAACAGGCACAATAATCGTCCGCGCCATCTTGCTAGCGGCGGTGGCCAAATGTTTCCGCTTTAATTTCTCCGGTAATTTGGTGTTTCCGGTCTCAACCAATCCGTCCCGTCAGTCTACCGTAATTATATTATTTCGGCAATAAATTATCGAATTTTTGAATACTTTAGGTGGTTAAAGATGGCATTCATTATGGTTAGACGTTAATATTAATGTCGTTAGCATATTCGGTACAACGTATTACTCAGCGTCGCAAATAAAGAAAGAAGTGAAGTTTTGTTATTTTTATTTAAGTACCATGAAACAAAATGGTTTTGGATGTTATTGGGAAGGTCTACATATATATATAAATCAATGCCACTTTTAGTTGTAATTTAATAACTCAAGAACGGGATCACCTGTCCAAACCAAATGCTTAGGCTTTGTTCGGACTATTTAGTACCTAGATGGTTTATGTGAAGTTTGCATAAAATTGGTCAAGCGGTTCTTCATTTATCACTTTTTTTTGTAACAAATGAAGTCAATAAATGACAAAACATTTTGTTAATAGGTAGTTTTTAGTCAACTTGAAACTTTTTTTAGATGGGTATTGTGCTGTCATATTGAAGGTTTTTTCAGATGGGATTGTGCTGTCATATTGAAACTTTTTTCAGTTGTTTTTTTTCTTTTTTTGTTGGTTTTAAAATAGCTGCAATCAATGAAATATTTTTTTGTTTGAACAAAAGATTTTGATGTTCCATTTTTTTTTAATTTCATTTTATAGGTACGTAGCGAAGTACGTACCGGGCCACTAGTATATTATACGTATGATCATCAGGTTTCACATAACCCATAGAATTACTAGTTCATTTATTACATACACTTGAAATAGTAAAAATATTGCAAATAATGATAAGATAATAACTATTACATTTACCGATCAACAAAAGTTTATCGGCTGTCCTACCATCCCGGGACACGACGGTAGGGTATTGCAGGAGTCTGACTAACAGCAACAGGATTATAATTCCAGTAATTTATATCCTCTTGTTGGTCCGAGTCCGATGAGTAGTATCAAACGTCTGCCTCTCTGCCAGGCAGCTCGTAAGAGGCGAGCATAAGTAAAAGGAGTCATTAACAGCAAAATAACTGGTGGCAAAGTGCTGTGTAACAACTTGCCACAGCAACAGCACGTCATACTCTGGTCTGATGATACAATTGGTCTGACATCTCGCCCACAAGTAAGCGACGCACCTATAACATCTATGGTGTCTATAGGCTACGGTTGTCTCTAACCATCAGGAGATCATGAGGAGATCGGTGTGCTTGTTTGTTGACCTGTCACTTAAAAAGTACTATGAAGATGATAATCATCAGGCGACGAGGTTATCACATCCCAATGTCACAAAACTGAATTGTTTCGGAACAGAATGAGTTCTTATTACTATCTTACCTTAGAAAAGAGAGCGTTGGCGCAAACCAGTTGGGCCATGCAGTTGCAAAGACACTTTTTGCAGTCGCTTTTTAAATATCATAAGTCACTATTTTTTTCGACGGCTTCACGGCTATAATAATTAGTTAAATATTTTTCAAAGTTAGCCACAACAGTTATTAATAGTATTAAACATTTAAAATGAGTACTTTTGTACTGTTTCAAAAGTCATTTTTAATTAGACTACCGGTACTATAATTTTCATAAGTTGTTCAACGTCTTATGAAAAACTTAAGAAAGCAAACTTTTTAGTTTACACTTACTTAAACTTTAATAATTGCGAATAGTTTAAACTAAAGAACAGCTAGATCTCGATTATGGAATGTATTTTTTTATTTGCCACTAATTGTGCCAAAACGCAAATTACTATGGTAAGACTTAAACCCAGGTTTAGGTACCCCACCGTTACTTACTATAAAATGAAATACTAACACAACTGTATTTAATTTATGGAATAGGACCAGTTCTCTTAAGGTCTGAACTTCACTAGTGATAGATGATACTATAATTTTTGCATGGTAATCGACATTTTAAGCTTTTAAACTAACATGGAAACTAGTGGTAGTGATTACTTTTTTAATTTGCTAAAATTTTGCATTCTGGTTTTGTGAAAACTCTAAATACTGTGGTAATTGATGATGTTTGGCACTCGATACGCTCTGCCTAAGTCGTTAAGGAATTGGCATGAAGTTATGTACAAAAGTAAGTAGTTAATTGCAGCCTCAAAAATGTATTAAAATACGACACTATGAAATGAAACATAAATAGCAAAATTATATACGCTTTTTGTAATAATGCCAGTTCTCAATTTAAATATGTAATACATGTAAATTTTACACTGTGTTTTTATTATGCGTCTTTGAAACTTATTCAAACTATTTTAAACTCATTTAGATTTGGTTAAAGTGACTTTTTTGAAAAATTAGTGAAATCGAATTCGAAATTAACACCAATAAAAAGTGCACCATTAATGGTTTTATCGATAAACTAGTGTTATACCAATAAATAATAAAAAAGGATGTATTGTCATAATTTAGACGGATGTAATTTTAAAACTTCCAATAAGTTATGACAATATTCCAAAGCGGTATTCTCGCGGATAAAGGCACGACATCGTTGTGGCTGACTTAATAAATCATATAAAAATAAATCACTCTTGAGGTTAAAATGTGAAATACTTTCTCTAAACAAAAGGGCATTGTGTATGCAAAAATGCATTCCACTTGGAATATTTTTCGTCGCCTGCCGACCGCGCGTTTTATTATTTTATTCATCGAGAGGACACTACGAGCTTTTACGATTTATCGATAAAATATATGAATTCGTCGTGTTGGGGGATCACGATTGCTTTTTAACTAAGAGAACAAGAAAACAATATGAGTGTAATCCGCTCTCGAATATTCATTTTGCTTTTCGACTAACTGATACAAAATACTCAACGGTTGTCATATTTTGAAACAATATTCCAAATTTAAATCTGTTTTGCCTTCATACATTGCAATGATATTTACATTAAGGATATAATTTTTGGAAAATCCTACCAAATTTCAATCAGATAAGTTAGTTTTATTTATACATTTCGAAACTCAGGACTCAGTTATTGTTAAATCTAATTTTATTCATAGTGTTGATTTTGGTCCAAGAATCTACTTATAATCTGTGTGTATATAAGTTTTGAAATGACAATGAAATTTCGTAATAAAAAAACAAACTTATTTAACCGAACATTTTAGATATTCTCATTTCATTTCTCACGTAAAAATAAAAACATGAATTCAATCTTGACACAAAAAAATATTGATTTATTAATTTAATTAATATTGTTTAATTTCTTTATTTTTATTAATACTGCTTGAAATAAAATTTGTTACAAAATTAAATAAAAGGATCAACTTGTTAAATATATATGTCACAGGTATTTTGTAACCTCTTTTTAATTGTACCAACATATTCTATCACATTGTGGTGTGCAAAAGTTATGAAAAAATTAACTGACATAACATTTTGTCACATTAAAACGCGTTCATAAAAAAAATTAATCATTTCTGGTATTGTTCTGTCCCAAAACAAGATTTATTCACGTCAATTTGATGGCATATAAATCATGCAGTGACTAATTAAAATCGCCCTTTTTTAAACCCAACAATCGCACATCTTCGGAGTCGCTAACCCGCGAACATAATTTACGATATCGGGTCCGTCATTCCATATAAACTTTCTAATTTGCGGTTCGTTGCAAACACAAATTGGTACACCAATAAAAACAACACCTCGAGAAAACTATAAAAATATATTGCAACCTGTCAGTGTTCGTTTCTGGTGTGACCACACCCGAAAATTTGAAGAGAACTTATTGTCTGTCAAAGCAGCAATTAAGATTTTAAATGGTGCAATAAAATTCGGAATTAAATCCTCCGACAGACCTTTCAAAATAAATGTTTTACTGGACTGCATAAGGCAAAGTTTTTCACACATATTTATATGGAAGTATGTATGTGGGATTTTTATGGTTTTCAAACTAATACAACGTTATATTTTTTTTTTTCAATTTGCTTAGCCTTATTTTGGTTAGTTATAAAAAACTATTCACATCTGTTTTATTTCGTTAGTAATTATATGTATTTTTGATTGTTGGAAGTCTGATTTTCTTAATATTTACGCCGCCCATAGTAAGTCTTTATCGTTGTTCAACACTTGAATATAAAACATATAAGTATCTGACATAATTCCTATAATTTGTACAGCAAAGCCATGAAAAATATATCTAGATGAGTTTTAGTCCAAACGTATATATCTTTTTTATTTTTGTCGTGATCTTTGATTGATGGTCGGTTCCAAATTTAAAAGTACATAATACGAAAATAAACAAATCAAGCGAAAAATCTTGGTATTAGCTGTATGCTTACTTATTAAATTTTTTTTATAATGAACACTTTGCAAACAGATTGCGCTTATACAAATATTTTTATTTTAATCTATTTTAGGATATTTCCATCAACTGTCATAATCTAACTTTATTTTAAATTTAATACAAAACTAGGCTCATTATTTACACCAGGACTTACTTTTCAATTAGTTTATGATTACGCAGTGTTATTATTTCAATAATTTAATAACGATTACTGTCGTGTTTTTTTTACTAACTAAAAAATAATTTTAGTTCTATTATATTTCACAAAAATAATAATGTAAGCTCCCTTTAACAAAAAAGATGAACATATGGTTACATTTATAAAATAATATGCAAATGTTAATAAAACTAACTTGTGATTTAAAGTTTATACTTTTAGTATTTTATATTATAACGAATGTGATTTTTGTGTTTGTTGTATATTTTTAGTATGAAAAGGATTAGAAACAGTATTGCAATATAAGACACGATTTGTTTACCTTGGTTTCCCACTAATCAGAAATAAAATATTCACCCGCGAACTCTTGGAAATAGCGATTTAAGCCGTCCGAGTCGAGTAATTTATTTTTAAAGCTCGTAAAATCTCACTCTTTAAGCTATAAAAGTAACATTTTAGCAAAGTTACTAACGCGAGCCATGATTATGGCGTTCGCTTAAGCTTTTGCATTTAGAAATCACTTGTAAACATTGTGACACTAAGAACTGACGTTGACTATGCGCATAATACTTTGATATCGTTAAAATGGAGTATTTACATACATTAAAATGAAAATCGTCACGCCTGCGTTCCAAAATAAACACTTTATGCACGCGAAATAATCTAAACCGCATTAGTATCACACGCGACAGTATTTCACATAATAACCTGGCTGTTTAACGATAATAAGCCGGAAAAAAACTATAACGAGATGAGAAAAGTTACTTTAAGAATATACGGAAGTTAATTAGGATTGGAACGAAAAACAACCGTAACTGGTGGCGAAGTTGGCCGTTCTAGCGCGGCCAATGGTACAAGGCACACACACAGAGTCAACCCTCACCACTGATGTTAGCATTTGCATACCGCCCGCCCAAGCGCGCGCCGACGCCCAGCCTGAGCGACAGGGACGGAATAACGAACTGACGGCTTTGACATTGAATTCCAAATTCAAATCTATTTATTTTTTTATGCGAAACAACCAGCCCTTCGAATACGTTTCAAAATTTAAAAACCATAGCTAATAAGTTTCCTCCCTCGTATTGGTGTTCATATGTAAATCGAGTCGCGCGTTGTAAGGAAAAGGATGAAAGTAAATTTATCGCCGTCGCTACGGAAGTGATATCGTTTGATAACTTTCGGTGACAATTCTCTTGAAGAGCATGAATGAGCTCAGTTTCCTATACGGGCCCACGCAATATTGATTATGATACATTAACTATATTTATAGAACTTAGTTAATATGTCTTGTAGGTTATGTTATTAATAGGTTAGTACAAAGGTGCATATCGTCTTTTTTTAATGATATTGGAAGGCAAACAAGTAGACGGATTTCCTGATGGTAAGAAATTCACGCCGCCAAGAGACATCAAAGGTGGTAATGGTGCATTGCCAACCTGAGGCTGGGATGTTAGGCCTCATGCAAAAGTAATAAATAACATGGACTAAATTTCTACTCCATCTGATAAAAAAAACATAGAATAAATTTCTTCAAGGTTTAAGGTAACGCTATGGTATCTATCATTCTGTAACACATGTATGTATAATATCAAATTAAACCTTGGATTACTTTGGTCTATGTTTACTAATAAGTTGCTGCGAGTCGCAACAAATATACTGGTAAGTACTTGCAAAAAAATAGTATATTCTATTTTAGAGAATTTTAATGTAGATTGTTATTACTAATAATAGCAGGTACACAAGTTTATACATTTAACATTAAAATATCTTCATACCTATATCCCTGAAGAGGTAGGCAGAGGCACAACCAGGGCACCCACGACTAGCCGAAGACACTAAGTCCCACAGTGTCATAGGTGGCAAGCCTATCGCAAACCGGACATATATCCTATCCCGGGCAGCGTTAATTTTATTATAATATTAAAAATATACATTTTCTAATATTTTTGCTGTCCGATCTGGGGATTAAACCCGGGACCTCTTGAAGTCAAGTCTGACGCCATACCGATAGACCGCAGAGGCGATTAATTAGGCATTTAACATGACTTCTCTGAATCAATATACATATTATAAAACAAAGTCCCCCGCCGCGTCTGTCTGTCTGTCTTTCGCGATTTACTCGAAAAGTACTGAATGGATTTTCATTCGGTTTTCAACAATAGATACAACAACTCTTGAGGAAGGTTCTAGTGTGTAGTAAATTTATGTTTTGTACAAACCAACGACATTACAACGATATTAGTTCAATATGTCGGAAAAAAATAAGTCGATCGGGAGCTTTCCTCGAAAACGCTGCCAAAACCTTTTGAGTTTTAACGAAACAATGATGGGATTTTTTTTTCGATAGATCTCAAAAAAAGTAAGCGGTGGGATATGTCTATCTTTAAAGAATAACCCACAATAACCGTTTTTTTCGTTTACTTAAAACAGTAAAATGAATGGTTACTTTAGAACATATTTTTAACAATACAGTATTAATCCTTAATTAAATAAATCTGTTAGATACGTTATGCGTGTAGTTTAAATCAAAATTGCCTTTTACACTATCAGACAAAAATTAACAACTAATGAGTTATCAAAAAGTTAAATTTAACCGAAGCGAAGCGGAGGCGGGCAGCTAGTTTCTTACTATTGTAGAAAATATATAATTCCAGAATACATTTAGTCTTCGAGTTGATTTGTATCACCCCATATAGGTATAACCTACATAGACCTTTTAGCCCTACGTTTGGTCCAAAAATATAAGTTACACAAATTGAGTATAGCTTTTCTGGAATGGAATGATCTGGTAACCGGTAAACTTGCAAACTACGGGCCCAAAATCCCTTTCACAGGACCGCAACATACCTATAACATCTATGGAGTCTATAGGCCACCGATTCTCAACAACAGGGAGCATTGCGTTTGTTCGCTATCTTGTACTACATGGCTCTCCTGATGGTAAGAAACAACCATGACGTCTAGACTCCATCGGTCTGATGCATCCCAGTTCTGTGGTCAAGGTGTTAAGTCTAATGTGCAAGTCTAAAGGCTTCCCTAAACACCAGACCGGAACATGGCGGCAGGAATAGTTAGGATCGTGGATCCTTACCCTGGCAAGTTGTTGAAGACTTTCTACCACCAGTGAAATTATTATATACTAGGTTTATTTATGAATTGGTACTGACTGATTGGTACTGGCACTGACTTACCTGTGTATGCCACATGTGCTTAGTCGCTCGCTACTATCATGTTTGAAGGGTAGTCGGAAAAAAAAAAGTTTAATCTCTTCACAAATACAATAAAACTAACTATAAGAAAATCGTCTTTTTGTTTTTCTTTCAATGACAGAAACGCAGATGCAAATGATAGACTACTTGGGTCGGATTAAAATCAACAGTAACAAAATTTAAAAAAAGAATATTTATTATTAAATTAATTATCGGCGTCGAGATGTATCGACCACATCGCCTGCTGCTAATACTTTAGTAATTTATGCTACCAGAGTGTTTCAGTATTATAGTCAAACATACGAGTATCTACGTTGTATAGTGCTTTGGCAGCTCGCCTGGACTTATACTGCCAAGTGACATATCTGGTACTATGACGTCAGTGCTCGCCATCATCGTGTTTCTAGTAAGACTGAGTAGAGTAGTCGATAAACTTGGATGTAACCTAAGATCCTTGCCATAAGGTATAACCAGAAATATCTACGAAAATACAAGCAACCCATGACACAGGAATTTAGATGAAATGTTTCAAATAAAGGAATAAAACGCTCAGCCTAATGAAAACACACAATAGACAAGAACATTGTAATTACGAAGACAACAAGATTTATTACACAAGAATAGGAAACTAACCACACGTGACCGCTAGCTACTAACTATGTTAGCTATGATACAAAACGATCTCAATGAATAACATATCTTATCATTAAGAAAATTAAAATCAATTTTCCATGATAATGATCTCACTTCGGACCTTTGTCCATGAGCTTACATGCATATGCATTGCATGGACAAGTGTGAGAGCACGAAAGCGGAACATGTAGTAGTTAATTTTTGCGCAAAGTTGGTAAGAATGAGAGGGAAGCTCATTTACAAATAGTTTTCCCGAGAGTGAGGGAGATGGGTATGTCGAGGGTTAATTAATGAACGTGGAAGCTTATGCTCTTTATTGCTTTCGTGGCTGGACGTAAGACGTCTACAGTTAAGTTTTCCTTCGAGAAAATAGCTCTGGAATACATTATGGGTTTCCAAGAATTAGGCGCTAACTATTTTGCTGAAGTCATGAATTTTTATGCACAGTAAGTGGTTGTTCAGGGGGCAGTAATGAGAACTAAGAAGTTATGAAAATTTCTGTAGAATAGTGCTCGTTAATTACAGATAAAATAGGCAAGGCAAAAACTTTAAGATTTAATTTTTTTTTGTTTTATACATTCATTATTATTTTAAATGTGGATATGTGCATGTAAATTACTGAAGTATCTTAAATTATATTAACTTATGTATAAATTAATATTTTTCTATGAAATGTCTCAATATCAGTTTCTAAAGGGCATTTACTAATCTTATTTTTTATTATGCATTTTCTCGTATCAAACAGAGCTAAAAAGTGTCTAGAACGCGTTGCGGTGTTAAGGTATACAAGGTGTTTCTTTTATTGTACTTAAATAATACCAGACAAACCCTAAACAAAAAAAAACAAACATAAAAAAAACCCTGGTAAAAATAGTTACGGATTTCAAGTATTAATTAAATTATTTAAAACGTTTTAAAGTAAGGTTTTTTAAGTAAAAATAAAAAGTGTGGTGTTATTGTTTTAGTAACTTTAATATTTGTCATCATTTTGTTTTAAATATACATCAGGTACCAAATTCTATTTTTAAGCTAATGCTCTTCGTAGATTACTTTTTATTTAGTCTTTGTTATAAATTACAATTTATTTAAGACCAAGTCATAAGTAAGAAAAAAAAGTATCTTGACACCCATATCCCAAAATAGGTAAGCAGGGGGATAAGCATCCACGACTAACCGAAGACACGAAAACCCATCATGTGATAGGTGACAAGTCTATCGCTAACCGGGCACATACCCAATCCAGGGCAACGTTTTTTTATTAGAAAATTGAAAACACACATTTATAAATCAAATTTCCCTGCCCGACCCGGGGGTCGAATCCGGGACCTCAAGAAGTCTGACGTAATAATTAAATATGTACATAAAAATTTATACATATACTAGCGCTCCGCCCCAGCTTCGCACGGTTATGAAATATACATATAAACCTTCCTCTTCAATCACTTTATCTATTTAAAACAAACAGCATCAAAATCCGTTGCGTACTTTTAAAGATGTAAGCATACAAAGAGACTTAGGGACAGAGGAAGCGACTTTGTTTTATACTATGTAATAATGTGGTGATAACTTTTTAAAAATGTCACTTTTTAAAATTTAAATCCTTAATAATGACAGTGATTTTAGATTAATGAGTAACTGTAGTACCGTCGCCAACTACATAAAAACACCGTGTATGTTACAGAAGGGGTAAGTCCTAGGGTGTTTCATACTACACCTTTCCAAACCATAAGCTGTCACGTTCCCCGTGTAATATGATATTGAAGGCTGTGAAAATACTTAACGTAAATTTGTGTGGTCATAGACGAATAAAACTATAGTTTTCTATACGTACTTAGATGTTTCAAAATCAAATATTAAATTACAGTGTTGTTTAGTTAAATTTAATTTTTTTTATGGAAATAATGAACTTCATATTATTTCGCCTCTGTGGTCTAGTGCAGTGTTAATACTAGTATATGAGGTTTCGAGTTCGATTCCCGGTTTTGGCAATTTTAAGTGTGTTTTTTAAATTTCAAGTAAATAACAATGTTGCCTAAGATTGGAAAGATAAGTGACCTGTTGGAGGTTTGCCACCTATCGAAAAATTATTTTTAATAGTGCTTGATGGAAACAGTTTTCACAAACCGAAACTTAACTTTTAGTCTTGTTCACTATTTTGACTGAAGTCGAAACCATAAACTAACTAAAACGTATTTCTTAATTTTATAATCTACGGAAATGCACTACGAAAAGAAAATCTGTCTGTTTCGCCTTCACGGCTAAACTTATGGCCCGATTTTGACTAAATTTGATATATAGTAAAAGACCCGAGTTTAAACAAAGGCGACTTTTTTGCAACTTCGATTCCGAAGAACTGTAATGGGGGATTGAATTTTTTTATAAAAATCATATCTATCCTACACGAAATAAAGGGTAATCTAGCTGTTTGTTGCGTATAATATATTTTTTCGCCTCTGTGGTCTAGCGGTCCGGGTGTTGGACTTGACTGCATGAGGTCCCGGTTTCAAATCCCGGGTCGGCCAACAAAAAGAAAATTTGATTTTTCCAATTTTCTACTAAAAATGTTGGTCGGGATTTGAAAAACCGGGCACCGGTTGGCGATAGGCTTGCCACCTATCACATTGTGGGACTTAGTGTCTTCGGCTAGTCGTGGGTGCCTTGGTTGTACCTCTGCCTATCTCTTAGGGGATATGGGCGTGAAGATATTTTTTTTAAATAACTCCAAGTACGTTTCTATTGCAGCCAAACTGCGAAGAAATTTCGGTTTCGGTTTCTGCTAATACTGTTTTCGTCAACACTACTAAAAATATTTCATCTTCTTGATTTTCACTTAATATTTTGTGCCGACTATACCTAACGCTTTCTTAATTTCATCCCGCTGTGTTAGCGAGCGGTTAAGAAATTAAGAAAATGCCGGCCCGTCTTCAAGCCACTTAAATGCGGCTGCTAGCTACTATTTTCTTTGTAGATGGGTTCCGGTGTTATAAGCCCTTAAGG
>NJDC01001693.1:64532-84423 GCA_002245475.1 Calephelis virginiensis | reverse complement strand
AGTACGTTTCTATTGCAGCCAAACTGTGAAGAAGGCCGAAATTTCGGTTTCGGTTTCTGTTAATACTTTTTTCGTCAACACTACTGAAAATATTTCATCTTCTTGATTTTCACTTAATATTTTGTGCTGACTATACCTAACGCTTTCTTAATTTCATCCCGCTGTGTTAGCGAGCGGTTAAGAAATTAAGAAAATGCCGGCCCGTCTTCAAGCCACTTAAATACGGCTGCTAGCTACTATTTTCTTTGTAGATGGGTTCCGGTGTTATAAGCCCTTAAGGTTTGTTAATGAACGTAATAACATCTCCTGTTTATGTACTTAGGGACTAATTATCTTTATAATTAGAAAATGGAGTTTGATAAGGGCTTTTATCCGAGTTACAAAAAGAGGGACATGGTTTCTGTATACTGCATTGTTTTTGTGTAATTATTTAAATTGGTACTTGTAGCATGAAGGTTTTGTTAAGAATTTGCAACGAATGTAAGGTTAATATACCGAAATATAAATAAAGCAATAATCGCCTCTGTGGTCTAGCGGTCCGGGTGTTGGACTTGACTGCATGATGTCCCGGGTTCGAATCCCGGGTCGGCCAACAAAAAGAAAATTGGAAAAAAATGTTGGTCGGGATTGGAAATGTGCCCGGTTGGCGATAGGCTTGCCACCTATCACATTGTGGGACTAAGTGTCTTCGGCTAGTCGTGGGTGCCTTGGTTGTACCTCTGCCTACCTCTTCGGGGATATGGGCATGAAAATACTTATACTAAGGTTGTTATTTTATATAAGATGAAGCAAACGAGCAAGTCGGTCAGCTGAAAGAAAGTGATCAACGCCGCCAACGGACATCCGCAACACCAGGATTATCACAAATGGTTGCTTATTTTAAGAAATGAGTATGATCATTTCTTCAGGGTTCTTCAGGTGTACCCGTTTAAAAATCTACCTTACCTATCTCTGGCTGTCTTAACCAGTTCCGGTCCTGAGGGTAGGGTAGCGGGTACACTTGAACAATAGGCTTAACGAGTGCAAGTCAGCGCCGCATCTATGCTTATACGTAACGGTTATATAGGAGAGTCTTGTGCTTCTTTCTATTCCTATGACACAAAAATATTAATAACACACACATACATTCGTATATTTACGCCAAGTCTATTTACGGGGTAAGTAGAGAGTATCGAGTACCATACGATCCTGGTAGACCTGCCTGGTTTGACAAACACACCTATTACGGAAACTCTTGACACCATCTTCGGATAAAACCCGAGCGATTTGATCGTGGATTGTCGACTTAAGTCACCCCTGGTTTTAATTATAATATAATAAATTACTCGAATTGATATAAGATGAAAGAAGCAAGCTATAGGCTTGTGATAACAATACTCTATAGTCAGCGATACATCTTTTATACAAACTAAAACTCGAGAATAGCTGGACTGATTTGACTAATTCAGATTTCGAATTATTTATGTAATCGCCTCTGTGGTCTAGCGGTTCAGATGTTGGAATTGACTGCATGAGGTCCCGGATTCGAATCCCGGGTCGGGCAACAAAAAGAAAATTGGGTTTTTCCAATTTTCTATTAAAAAAAAAACGTTGTTCGGGATTGGATATGTGCCCGGTTGGCGATAGGCTTGCCACCTATATACATTGTGGGACTTTGTGTCTTCGGCTAGTCGTGGGTGCCTTGGTTGTGGGGATATGGGCTTGAAGACACTTTTGATGTAAGTCCAGGGAAGGTTTAAAAGATAAGGAATAACTGCGAGGAAACTAGGAAAAACAACATTTTAAGTTTTCCCATACAAATAGAACGTGTGGGACGAAGTTCGCTGGGACTGCTAGTAAATAAATATTTATGAACAATAACAAATTTCGTAGGTACTCAGTATTGAAAATACAGACAAAAAAAATATCACTCAATTGCATACCTCTGTCTATGAATATACTATAGTTAGGCGAGAACGCTGCCCATTTACATTACGGGCTGAGCACTCTGCTCGGCCCACAAAGCCCGGTGAAGTTGTAAAAACCACGAGGTTGGCAACACATTAGTCATTCCAAAAAAAAATGCCCCTTTACAATGAGGCATTAAAAATGATCATGCTATTCTTATAAGAAATTGTAATTTCAATAACCAATATAGAGCCATATTAAAATTAATGGAACTTTCACATCTACTACATATTAGATTTATGGACAGGAGTTATAATTTTCCAGGAGAAAGTTGATAAAAATAATGTCTATGATATTATACGAATTTACTAAACATGATTTTTGTCATAATAATGGTACAACAATTGAAAAAAACACGATTTCATGATCGATTTGATATATGTTGCCAACTTGCTGTTTATTAAAGACGTTCTAGACGGTTGTAAGCACGCCTTTTAACAAAGGTACGACCAGATGGACGCAGTTCAACGTTTTACAATCTGAGCTTACAACCGTCTAAAATCCCTTTAATACCTTTCGTAACTACTTTAGTAAAAGATAATGTTCTTTATTCGAGGCCTACATTTTTTATGTAGACCCAACATTTCATTTAATTTTTTGTACCGAATATTGCTGCACGGAGTTACGGTGGCAGTATGTCATATCGTGCGGTTTTTATACAAATTGTTTCATTACATTCTTATTTATAAATGAAGAAACACTTGTACTGTTTTACGTCTCACTTATAATTTATTATTTTATTAATAGCCTACAGGTTTCTCTTATAATATAATCATCTGGACTAAAACTTAAACTACCAGCCAAGCGCCGACAGTGGAGAATATCAAATATTACAAACTTAAAATTCGCCTCTGCGGATTGGATATGTGCCCGGTTGGCGATAGGCTTGCCACCTATTGTGGGACTTAGTATCTTCGGCTAGTCGTGGGTGCCTTGGTTGTACCTCTGCCTACCTCTTCGGGGATATGGGCGTGAAGATACGTTACGTTAAAATTCGCATCACCGCAAACCGAAGCAGCTTGCGGTATTGTGATGTCCGTGGAAGTCCAGCTCTAATAATAAAATCACTGAGAAATCGTGAGAAACTTAAGTTTTTCGTATATGCTTCTAAGATAAACACTTCCTTGCATTTTGATTTTATTTAAAATTATATTTGCAAATTAATTTCGATCTTTTGAAATATTTCAATTTTAGTTTAGAGGTTAATTTACACATAAACAGTATTTTTTTATTTTATTTATATATGATAATGGAAGGCAAACCAGCAGACGGATTTCTTGATGGTAAGACATTCAAGCCTTGAGACACCAAAGGTGGTAACGGTGCGTTGCCAACCTGAGGCCGGGATGATAGGCCTCGAGCAAAAGTAAGTTTACCTTACTCTCCGAACCGGAACACGTCAACGGCCAGCATTAGACGTTATGGTGGCAGGAATAAGTAAGGCGGTGGTACCAATACGCTCGCCCGTATTGGTACCACCGCCTTACCTATTCCTGCGAACTTCACCACCTAGTAGGATGTCACGGTGTTAGTGACGGCAAGCCTATGCTTGCCTATACAAACTGTCTGGAAGGAAAGCAGATGGTCCATTCTGCACAGGAGCCCAGACCAACACGGGGTAACGGAATTTCTGGTAAAACTTACAAGCGTACTCACGAAACTTATACATCAGTATCTTAAAACCAGTGAGTTCATTTTCGAATGAACTTTAGCCTGTTTAAAAAATATTTAGATCAGATTATCTTTAGAAGTGCTAGACGGTAGATTGCTATGCACCAGCTCGACAGGATTGTTACCACCGCCTTTTCTATACCTGCTGCCATGACGTCCATTCTCTTCATTATGTCGTATATAATTCATATATCGTTTTAATTAGCCGAAAGTATTTTTAGTCCCACCGGTGGAAAGCCTATCACCAACGTTGTTCTATATCAGGAAATCGAACGCAGGACCTCAACTAAACTACACGACTAAAAAACTGTTAATATGAAAATTCAAACTGACAATACGAAAATTCAAAGTTTAAGTTTAAATGCGTATAAGCTCATACGTTGTATGAGCTAAACATACAACCCGTGTCATATTTTAACGGAATGCAATTATAACTGGTCAGGGTGTCGGTGTTCTTAGACATTTCGTAGGGGAGGGCACACACTGTCTATACATACATTCAAATATACAACGCGGTGACTTACTTAGGGTTGGCTCCTTTGTAATAATATTAAATCTGAGAAGTACGACTTGGCTGTTTAATTATACAATTCTTCTTAAGCGTATGACAAATTATAAAGTGTTTATTTATTAAGATAATATTTTGTTTTCTATGATATCAATTTTATCCTTAAATAACAAGGATTAATTATATTAAGCTATTTATAATTAACCATAGTCTTTTGTTTTATCTGTTTGGTAATCGACCTTATTCGTTCATTGATAAGAAACGTCCCTAATCAACCATTGTTTTTTTATTGTAGTAAATATTTTTAGTGTAGTGTAGTTAAAATTAGGATATAAACTAATTTAGTTTGTCCACAGATTACACAAAAAAAATCTGCAATAGGAAAGAAAGAAATTGACGAAAAATTTAAAATCATTTCCAAATGGTTAGTATTTGTTCAAGTGTAATAAAGTAAAAAGTGCTTTTCAAAAAAACCTTTACAAAATAATATGCAAACTCGTAATTAGAAGTGTCATTGTAATAACCAAGTTAAATGCAGGTGTTTTTATATACAAAAAAATTAAATTCAGAACTCTAAAGTGGCAACCCTACCCTACCGCAAGGCTTGATTCCACCGGACGTCACCCCTAAGGATTAGCTGCGTGACTATAGGATTACCACATTGGCCGCAAATGAAGAATAACTGATTACTTTCATTCATATCCACCTAAATAAATTAGCAATATTCTCTGGTATACCTAAAAAAAAATCGGTTTTCATTCGTCTCTGTTATCTAGTGTTGGCGTCAAATACACGAGATCTCGAATTCGATTTCCGAGCTTACCGTCTCATACTGTGTTTTTATATTTTGCAAAAAAAAAATAACACCGCCCGGTATAAGATAAACACCTGGTTGGCAATGTCACCTATTACATTGTGGGACTAAGTGCATCATTATATAATATGCAATATATTATATAATCGTGGATGTTCTAGTTGTATATCTACCTATTTCTTAAGGGATACGGGCGTTACGATACTAACCTATTGGAAGCATTTTTCTAAGAAATAGAAGGAAAAGATATTTTATTGAATCATAGGATATTTTATTAAAATATGTAAAATATTTTCACATAGCGAATCATTAATTAGGTAAAGTAACATTTTCTTTGCTTTACATTTTTTTTATTAGATCGCGTAATAGTGTTTTATCTTTTAACTTGATAAATCATTAAAAATTCGGAGAAATCTTAATTAACTAGATATAAGAAGACAAGGTTTAGTATTTAGTTACGTTTATAAAAATGTGGTGTATACAAGTATCCTTGTTTTATTCCTATGTTCGTATCTTAATAAGCAATGGTGTGAGTGAAGATAATATTTTATATTTACCACAAAAAAATTAGACCCCTGTTTATCTAAACACTGTCTAAAAATGATATAGCTATCTAATATAACATGCTACCCTTGGATTATTTAGCAGCATGTTATTGCTTGAGAATCAAATTTTAGACGGTGTTTACTAAAACATGTGTTTAACGAGTGTTTAATTCATTTTGTGGTAAGACGGAAATAGTTCAATTCAATATAGATATATATTTCAGTTAACATTCTAAAAGCAACACCCACCTGATCACAGCATAACAGAAAAAGTTTATTAAAAACTTTCATCATCATACATCAGATCTGATAGTCTATAGCATCTATATTATATAGCTAACAGTATATAGCATCAGTAAATATTCCTTTCTTAAACAACTAATGTAAAGTAGCCTATTGGCAAGTGCTAAGAGATTATAAACGGAATAAATTTCTTAGGTTTTGTGTTAAAAACATTTTCATAATCCATTCCAATAAATTGTAAAAATGTTGTAAAATTTGCAAACGAGTGCTGAAAATGTTTCTGAAGAAATTAGTGTAATGATAGGTACATACTAGCGGTTTTCATGGTGTACCCATGCTTATGCCATATGTAAAGTGGCATCATAATGCTAGATAGCCATAGCCGTCAATTAAAATTAAGCTAATAGATGCAAAAAAAACAGCGTATATTAATATAAAAAGTCTAAAAAAAGAAGTTACAAAAAATATACTACTTCATAATTCAAACTAAGAAAACCGGTTGATCATAAAGATCAGTGTTATAAAAATGATATGAAAATTGACTCATGTTAAAAAAAACAATTAAAATAAATAAATTCATAAGCGTATAGTTCTCAACATGTTTACAAACTTCACTGTAATTGGCCTGAAATACATGAAAGACTTAAAATTACACAGATGATTTAAATGCCGTCCATTTGACATATATTGAACAACGAAAATCACTCCACTTACATAAAATAATCCAAACAAAATTTTCATTTGCAACAGCAACGCAATCAATTTATATTCAAGTTCATTTCATATCACAAAATGGTCAAAATGAAATCCAAACTTTGTTTACATTTCAGAACCGAAACGTCACATGTAACCCAGTTTTGACATATCATAAACTAACACAAGCGCAGTCACATTTACATACGCATGTCCGTGTCTGTGTCATACGTTCGCGGATTTCGAGTTCTCTTTTTGAATTTTGGTTATTTTCAGCGTTTTCGTGTGTCCGTTACACAGTTTGCGTTAGTACTGACCACAGCTTAGGGCGCCGGCCATGCGACGATGTGTGCGTGTGGGAGCTTTCTGCACGCGATCTCTTCGAGCTTAACGAGTGGGGAGTGTGTTGGTGCGCGTGTAATGTTTACTTGTAGAAGTAAGGCTAGACTCATTGACTGCGGCCCTTATTGTATGAATGTGGAAAAATTATAGCGTCGAATGTTTTGCCTGCGCATTGTTTATGGTCACAGTGTAGTGGAGGCACTTAGAACTCCCAATTTACTCAAGACGTTAATATCCACTCGCATTGTCTCGCGAGACAATATTTCTTATGAAGTGTACTTGGTAATTAAAATTGCGGTTATTTCTTTATTTTTATTTCCTTTCTGAGAGCACAGCGAGGAATTGTGGATTAATATTTTATTACTTTATTGTACTAAAGGTATCAAGTAGTATCTTCACGCCCATATCCCCGAAGGGGTAGGCAGAGGTACAACCAAGGCTACTACTAAAGGTACTAAATGTATACAAATAAATAATGCAAAAGGGAGATTATGATATAAGCTATCTTTACAAAGTCTAATTTAGATATAGAGAAAAGTACAAATACATAAAAGAAATCGACAGACACTTTACGAACTGAAGATTTCTATAGGAATGTACGTAATTAATAAAATGGTTAATCCGGTCCGTCGATGGACTTGACTTTATGCGGTCCCGGGTTCGAACCCCTGGTCAGCCAACATTGAGGGACTTAGTGTCTTCGCCTAATCGTGGGTGCCATGGTACCGTGGTGGCGCTGTGCATCTGCCTATCTTTGGAGATATTTGACTTGTTAACATAACACTTAATTCTGGCGGAAATTTATTTTAATTCCTTTAACGAGGAGAAATTAAATAATAATATTTAATTTTGTTTAAAATCTTTATGTTTATAAATGAATAATCACCGCATTACTCTTTCAGGATAGGTCAATTTAGAAAATCTTTTTTTGTTGTTCTAGTGATGGTCAAGAGGAAAATCATATGAGGAAAAAACTGTGAAAATTTGAAGGAAAATAGGACAAATAATCGCAATCGCTGTTAATATCGATACGATACGAAGTTCACCGGCTCGGCTAGTTTGTTCATAATTGTAAGTTTTTTGTATGGCTTTAATATTGCTAACCTCGTCGTTTTTATACCTTCAACTGACTTTAAAATTATAAATATAAATATAGTAAGAGTATGTGCTACGAAAGGGAAATTATAAGATATTTTAGATCAACAAATCTAGGACAGCGCAAAATAAAAATAAATTGGCAGACATTTTACAAACTAAAGTTCCGTAAATTTTCGGTAAAAGTTTTGTCTATTTTGCGTTACTGGTAATTTGAATATTAACAATATTATGAATAATAAAGCATGTGTACTTTTTCATTACCAGGAAAAATGGAAAATCTAGAGAAAAAGAGAAAAACAAAGAAGTGGAGAAATCTGTCCATGTTAATAATTACACGTTGCTTATATAGAACAACGATAAAGAAGTTATTGCCTCTGTGGTCTAGCCGTTCAGTTGTTGGACTTGACTGCATTAGGTCCCGGGTTCGAATCCCGGGTCGGGCAACAAAAAGAACTTGGATTTTTTCAATTTTCTAAAAAAAAACGTTGCTCGGGATTTGATATGTACCTGGTTGTCGATAGGCTTGCCACCTATCACATTGTGGGACTTAGTGTCTTCGGTTAGTCGTGAGTGTCCTGGTTGTACCTCTGCCTACCTCTTTGGGGATATGGGAGTAAAGATATTTTATCTCTGAACAAATAACTCAAATTTATGTAACTTCGAAGCATAAAAATATGAGCTTGTACAACCAGGGCTGTGCCTCTGCCTACTTCTTCGGGGATAAAGGCGTGAAGATACTTTTAAGTGCGTTTTCAATTTAAATAAATTTTACACTTTAAACCACAAAAGTTACTAATGTTTTTAAGCAAGAAGCAAGATACAGAAATGGTTTATATTATGTGAAAAATCAAATATCTGACTGTTGCGCTGGTGTGATAATCGACATTTAAAATGTCTAGATTACGTCACTAGCTTGCAATGACGTTATACATTCCAACTTTGAGAACAATGTCACCATTGTCCCCGGGATGATAATGTGTAGAATATACCATCTGCCGTCCTGCTTGGCAGTTCGTAAGATAGGAACAAAGGAGGAACGGATCACCAACAAGATCACTGGTCGTAGAGTGCTGTACATTACTTGGCCGGGTAGGAGTCCACCGGCTAAGATATAACTGCTGCTGTAATGATGTCATTTTCCGGTCCGGAAGGTAGGGAAGCCAGTGGACTACCACAGTTGGCCTTTTACCGGCCATAGGACAGCGATGCACTTACATGTAATTATACATACATGTACTTACATTATAGGCTGCGGTTATCTGTTACCTCTATACGAAGATCCACGTGCTTGCTGCCTTTTGCAAAAAAAATTAAGATAACACCTGAAAGATAACCTCTGTGTATTAGTGGTCCGATGTTGGTGTAAACTACTCGTGATCTCTCGTCGATTCTCGGATCGGGCAACTCAAAATGTGTTTTTTTTTTAATTTTTTATTAAAATAACATTGGCCGAGATTTGACAAGAGACTGGTTTTCAAGGAGTTTTGGCGCCATCGAGAGAAAATATAGTCAAACTTTTGTCATAATTATTGAATTTCGTGTTGATATTATGTGAAATTAGTCAATTTTGGTGGCATATTGTACAATTTTGTTCAGTGAAAGTGCACAAATGAAATAATCACTAAGAAATTAGCGTATCGCGTATTTCCTCGTTGCCGCCAAATCTCATTCATGAGCTTGAGTAAACAGGCCACTGCTTTACCTAAGAGCCTGACATGACTTCCTGACGACTTATGACTGATGACTAATTAAAATTAATTGAAATTGATATAAAATTTGATGCAAATTTCTACTAGACTAATGGCTAAATACTAACGTGAAGGCCAAAACCTAAAGAAAGAAGACTGGTTTTCGATAGGCCTGCCATCTATCACATCGTGGGACTAAACACTATCTTGGTCTAATTGCGGCTATCGTGCTTGCATCTCTGATTACCTGTTCGGGGCTACGAACGTGAAGATAAAATAACACTGCTTTCGTATAGCCTATTTCAAACAGGTTTAAGTTTTGATAAAGTCACAGAAATGAAGAATTCTCATTTGTGATTCATTTTACACATATATAATACTAAATTGTGAAGGAACATTTAACAAAACAATCACTGTCCTCAGATTGCAACATAAATACATATATCATACCAAGTCAAAACTTGGTTCTCGCATTCTTAAAGTTGAAATTGCACATTTATCTTGGACGAGCATGCGCGGGTCCATTAAGAGATTTTTCTGAATCATAAATCTCACTTCGCTTCATCTCGTTTCGATACAGATATGAAGTAAACACTCGCTGCTGATAAATGCTGGAGAGGCGACACCGTTTTAGTCAATAAAATTGTTGGATTCTACTTTATTGGAGCTCGAGAACTTGGAGACCCGATTACTTTATCTTGGAAACTTAATTTAATGTTTTTTGGAATTAATATCAACCTGTACAGTATTTATGTTTAAGTTGTTTATACATAGTTATTCAGACTTTGGTATACTACATCTATCTATACTTATTATCTATATCTACACTTATAATAAAACTGTAGAAGAGTAAATACATTGAAGATACTAAAATAAACAGGTACAAGCAAAAAGGGGCAGCAGAAAACTTTTTTATAATTTCTGTCTGTCTGTCTGTATTATCACCGCTATTCACAACGAATCTACTAAACAAATCTTTTTGAAATTTGGCTTGTAGACACTTTATGTTCAGAGGGAGGTTATTATTATAATATACATTTTATCCCTCTCACAAAAGGGGTCCCCGTGGGATAGAGGTCAATATGTAAATTTGGCTATAATACATTTTATTTTATTTTAATTTTTTTTTTCACGTCTCGTATTTTTTTTAAATGAGTGCGACCTCTGAATATTATAACAGCAAATAAATTATTCTAATAAATAAATAAATAAATACTAAGTACTCTATTTCATCAACCCATAATACGGCAGTGGTGAGCACTGAGTTTATAGGGATATTACTTAATAGGTAAAACTCTAGTACTAATTTGGTCAAATCATCGCAAAATCCACGCGAATCATCCTAATTGTAAATAATTGTTTAACTATTTTAGGAGCTGGCGACTTTATTGATCACTAACTGTTACCAACGGCTTTGATCGCGTGGCACTTAATATATTTACTGAATTGGAGCTAACTTAAAAGCTGTATAAATAATTTAATCCCTTTTAAAACGTGCATATTTATTTTCAGTCAGTAGCCCATTAATAAGGACTTTCATAAATACTTTTAACCTCTATTTCACTTCCTTAGTCGTAACATTTTCAGAAACGCTTAAATATGTATCAACTTGTTTTTAATAGATAAGTAGGCCAAAAATAAAATTTCGTGTTTCTAACTTAAAAATGACAGTCTGTCATACAAACTTTCAACCCCTATTTTACCCCCTTAGGGGTAGAATTTTCAGAAACGCTTAAATACGTATCCACTCATGTTGATAAGTAGTCCAAAAATAAAATTTCATATTTCTAACTTAAAAAAATATCGTCTCCCATACAATCTTTCAATCCATGTTACACCCCTAAAGGAGTAGAATTTCCAAAATTCCTTCCTCAGTAGGTGTCTATTTAATAAAACAACCCTACTCATCAAATTACATGGCTGTAGCTTTAATAGTTTTTGGTCGGCGTTAATAAATCAGTCAGTCAGGACATGTTATTTTATAAGTATAGATAAATAAATACAGCTAGAACTCTGACGTCATATATTGTATTAAGCAGTGACGTCAAAGTACCTATATCTAAATTCCAGAAGTTTCTTAGCAATAAATAAGACATTCAAACCTAAGTATTATTAATCACCAACTTAAGAGACTACAAAAACCTTAAATGTATGACGCATTATGCTCAGTAATTATAAGTTAGACTACTTAATTATGCGTTTAGTTTTGTACTAACAACACCGGGTCCCGCCCAACATTCAGTTTTAAGTACTACCGACCATTTAACCTGTCCGTAAGTTGAATAAAAACCTTTTGTTTATTATCGTCTGAGAACATAATGAACGTTTTATTAAGAGATTTGTGGATCGAGTGGGTAATTAAATAATATTGAAAGACTTCATGAAATTCTTTGACGTTTGCTGACAGATTGATTTTTAGGGGTTTCTATTTCAAAAGTAAAGTAAAGTATCTTCACGCTCATATCCATGAAACGGTAGGCAGAGGCACAACCATGGCACCCACTACTAGCCGAAGACACTAAGTCCCATAATGTGATGGGTGGCAAGCAAACCGGCGCATACCCAATTCCGGACAATGTTATTTTTATCAGAAAATTGAAAATATACATTTCCTAATTATTTTTGATGCCTGAGCAGGGGATCAAACTCAGGATCTCAAGAAGTCAAGTCCGAGGCCGGACCAATAGACCATAGAGGCGATATTGGATAGAGGAGATTTTCATTTCAACAGACTTAAAATATTTTTTTATAGACTTTCAAAATAAATTTATTATTTGGACTGAATATTTCCATGTATCTTTGCTGACTAAAAATACTAATTAACATAAATTATTGAAAGTTATTAATTTCGGTAATCCCTCGTGAGACCCTGAGTAGAATGAATCATATGTTTTCCAAGCTCTAAGGAATAAGAGGCGAGCATGGTAAAATGGGTTATTTTCAACAATAACACTGGTGGAGCTGCAACTTACCCACTTGGCTTTCATCGTCTTAGCTATACCCAAAAAAATAGTGTCAATGTAACATATGGCATATAGGAGTCGGTTAAAATCACCGCTACCTAAGAAGTTTTTGAAGAATATATAATAATTGGCCACCTGCTAGGCAGTTCGTAATAGGTGAACATTGTTTAATTTGTCAGTAATATTGTAGCTACACGGCAAGCTTTTGCGATGAATCATAATATCGTCACGCCATATTCCCGTAGAGGTAGGTAGAAACATAATCAGTAAAAACTTTGTTGACGTGGACCATACAAGTGACACTTCTGCGCGTCAACTAGTGACTATATCAAAGTGAGGTAGAGGTACAACAAAGGCATCCTCAATCATGTGAAGGTATCTTGTCCCACAATCTGATAAGTGGGCTATAGATAACCGGGCACCTATCCAATTCCAGGAAACGTTCTTTTTTTTAAGAAATTGTCAAAAAAAGTAGTGCCAATCAGTCAGAACTCTACTTACCCTGACTGACTGAACTGGTTGAATAATTTAGGTATTTAAACCATTAAATTATATCACGAACAAAAACTTTTTTCCTTATCCAAGATTAACTGTTTGATATTTTTGATTTGATTATGTGCTCGCTTTTGTATTGAATTTTTTTGTATGGTGTAGACTTCACACAATATTGTTGCCCTCTGACAGCCGAATTCTTAAGTCACTTCCACTTTACAAATCTACTGGTTACCACTCCAGTCCACCACAAAATATGATGATGACATGAAATGGTAAATATTGGCTCTGTTTCAGAGATATTTTTTAGCCAATTCAAAAAAGGAGGAGGTTCTCAATTCGAATGCATGTCTTTTATTTATTTTAAACTTTTGTTACGTGATTGGCCGAGTACAATAGCCAAAAATGGTTCTTTTTTAGAAATATAGCATCCGAGACGGTCCTATAATAATTTTTACATGAGCCGACTATGCATTGTAAAGCATAACTCAGAAATAACCAGCAGGATGTTAATAAAATTTATGTGTACGAAATTTACGGAGTCATTTGCTACATTTCGAAAAAAGAATTATCAAATTGCGACCACCACCTAATGACATAATTGGAGTCAGTTTTTTTAATCTTGCTGTGCATGTGTCTGGTCTCCACAGAGTAAGTCATTCTTTCATGAGCCAATCATTGATACAGTTTTACAATAAACTTCCCAATTATATAAAAGAACTTCCAATTAATAAATTTAAAAAAATGTGTTAAATGGAAATCAAAATAAAAGGGATATTATAGTATTGCTGAATATTTAGCTGATAAGAACGCTTGGGATTAATTGCTACTCATGCTAATTTATTACAAACTAGCTGCTACCTGCGGCTTCGCCCGCGTTTTCACAGAAACCCGGTGTGCGATCGGGATTAAAAATAGCCTATATGTTAATCCAGGTCACAATCTATCTGTCTTCCAAATTTCAGACAAATCCGTTCAGCCATTCGAGCGTGAAAGAGTAACAAACATCCATACATACATACTTACAAACTTTCGCATTTATAATATTAATAGGATATAATGTATCATCGCATTATTTATTGTATATATATTTTAAAATAAGGAAAAAAGACAAGCTCGCTGAATTTCACGCCAGATCTTCTCAGTGTGAGGCCGCGTTCTGATCCGGTTCTAGATTTAGTATTATATAGACGCATCACAAGTGCCTCTTGTGGGTTAGTGTGAAATAAAGATATTTTTGAATTTTGAATTTGAATTTGCAATTTTAATGCACTTTATTAGTAATTGCCACATTTGAGAGACATTAATTAACATTCAACTTAACAATAAATCACAATTTTGTTTAGAAAATGACTAAATGGTAATTGACGTTTCTGAATACGGCTGCATGTCTTGTAACTTTAATATAATGACAACTATTAACCAGACAAGTTACACAAGTACAAAAATCAAATAGAATCACAGCCATATGGCGTCGGACGGAAGTGCGGATCGTCTGTCGAGCCCTTTAATATTATAATGAAACGTTATTTCTTTCAACTGACCACTCACAAAGGAGACAATGAGATACAAGCTGACGTGGGCCCATCCGGAGGGCCCGCTCATTTGCAGTTTTCCATTCATTTTTGTTGGATGAGTACAGAGTTCCCTTTTTGTTAATCGTGTTACGAATATTATTTCGTTTTGTGGACAAGACGCGCAATTTTAAACGAAATTTTAACACATATCTAGCAATACGAGGTTTTTAAAATCTTAGGACATACATACAGACATAAATTCACGACAACTTCCTTAGGCGGTAGGCAGAAAATTTCGACTGCCAAGTGTCATGATTCCTTTAGACCCTGGCGAGCTTCCTCGACATTTATTACCTTTTTTGTGAAATCCTTTATCCGGATCTGCTGAGTGATGCTCTATCTGCCTCGCTGCCAGGCAACTCGTAAAAGGCGAGCGTATGTTAAATAGGTCCATTACCAAAAAAACGAACAAAAAAATTATTGCATGGTTTTATGAAACCACGATAAAAGTGAAACTTGATCTATAACTATAAACTATAGACGCCGCCATGTTGGCCTCGGCTGCTCTGACGTCACCGTCACGCGACATGCGACACACAGACCAAAAAAATTGAGACGATGTAATAAAAGTTTAACTTTCAAAAAAAAACCAATGTTAGTAGAGTACTATGCAGCAGCTTTCCTGGTTTAGGGATCCGTTGCGTTATTGATTCCTGTCGCCATAATGACTGTGTCATATTCCGGTCCGGAGAATAGTCTATACGAAAGACTTGGACAATTATCATAACTTCCTGCCCACAGGAGAGCGATTTACCTGTAACAACTGTATTGTCTACAGGCGACGGCTACTTCAAGGCATCAGGAGACCACTGTGATTGTTCGCTGACTTATCACATAAAAATAATCTTAGTACCTAGTATTCCAAACATATCTAATAAGATCAAAAAGCCAAGTACTAGACTAATGAAATTTTTGAACAGTAATTTCTGCACATTTTCATCTCACATGCGATTAAAGCATAAAAACATAAGCCGCCTTATTCCAAAACGAGGTCTAAAAATAGTACCGAGTTTAGTACCAGGTTTAAACCATGAACTATCAAAACGTTATTACAAAACGAGGTTTGACGTTTGTCCTTGGACTTTCTATGGTACTAAAGTTAAACCGATGCGGCCCCTAGTTTAACTTTAGTACTAACTTCAAAACGTCAAACATGGCGTCGTATTTATTTCAAAATATTTAAATTTGATCACATTAGCTAGAAATGTATCTATGAACTCGATTGATTTTATGTTTTTTTTTTGAATAAAGCGGAAGAGGTTTATATCAACTTTTCTATTTTTTCACTGCTAGACTATCCTGGTCAATTATAATGTACTTTTTTTGTATGATATTGGAAGGCAAACAAGCAGACGGATTTCTTGATGGTAAGAAAGTCACGCCGCCTAGAGACACCAAAGGTGGTAATGGTGCGTTGCTAACCTGAGGCCGGGATGTTAGGCTTCCAGCAAAGTTAGGTAAGTTTACCGGCTACCTTACCCTCCAAAGGTAAGGCGGTGGTACCAATCTGGGTGAGTTGCTGCGAAACTCTATCGCCTAGTCACGGTGCTAGTGACGGTAAGCCTGTGCTCGCCTTTTACGAGCTGCCTGGCGGAAAGGCAGATGGTTTATTCTGCAAAGGAAACACGAGGAACTATATAGACAAATCTATATCAAATTTAGAAATTTAATTTTATGACCACGTTAAGTAGTTTTTTCTTACGATAAAAGCCAAAACGTTAACTTAGTCACACTTTATCAAATGATATGTAGAAAGATATATCATAAGTCAATTTTATATTAAATGGTTGGAACAAGAACAACGAATCGTACTTAATTACAATAAAAATAATGAGTATCACGAGAACAACATATCGTTAATTTAACAATAATTCATTCTTAATATTCTACAGATCACTCAAAAAGTGGAATTTAGGTATACACGAGAGAGGTATTACCAATCTTTCCTTGCCTTTAGTAAACTATTTAGTATTTAGCAGTAAACACACAGACTACAGACTCTAACAGAATTTAAATCAAAATTCCTTTTTTCTTCATAAAGAACGCAAACACTTGTCAGTTCTACTCTGAAAAAATATTATAGTACTAGGTACAGCGAGAAGGGAAGAGAGGAAGAAGGCAGCTGCTAGGTACATTCCCATTATAACATTTATTCATTACAACACTAGTTTATAGTCATATTCGTCTTATGACCAGAATATTAGTTGTCTGCTTAAGAATAGTAGGTTTTACGGCGTAACACGGACACAATCGCGACGAGAAGAGTTTTACAACAGGGGCGGTTAAAAAGCTTCGCGTTAAACTATTTACATAGAAGTGTAACGTACATCTTTTAAATAGTACTATTTTTACAGATTTAAAAAGTATATACCTACTAAGTATCTTCACGCCCATATCTTTATCCTTATATCATATATATAAGGGGTAGGCAGAGGCACAAATAGGGCACCCACGACTAGCCGAAGACACTAAGTCTCACAATGTCATAGGTAGCAAGCCTATCGCCAACCGGGCACATATCCAATCCCGGGCAACGTTATTTTTATTAGAAAATTGAAAATATTCTAATTGTTTTTGTTACCCGGCAAGGGCCTTCAAGAAGTCAAGTCCGACGCCGGACCGCTAGACCACAGAGGCGATAATTGAGTTAAATAAAGTTTATTAAATATATTTTGGTATTTTAATCGAAAATAGAAGTTTCCAATTAGGGATAATTCAGATTTTTGTATTTTGAGAAATTATAATTAAACAAAGTACGCAATATATGTTTTATACAATAAGGTGAGATCAATTAAATTTGGGTACCTAAAATTATAATTTGTGAAAAGATCACTTAAGGTGCACCATCTTAATATGCACCACTGCATTATTAAGATACTCTTCATAAAATTATTAATTAATTAAAAAGTAATTCAATTGGATAGTTTTTCACCAGTTCGGTACTCATTTCATCTTATAGCTTCTTTAATAATATTCTAAACTAGCTGCTACCTGCGGCTTCGCCCGCGTTTTCACAGAAACTCGGTGTGCGATCGGGATTAAAAATAGCCTATATGTTAATCCAGGTCACAATCTATCTGTCTTCCAAATTTCAGACAAATCCGTTCAGCCATTCGAGCGTGAAAGAGTAACAAACATCCATACATCCATACTTACAAACTTTCGCATTTATAATATTAATAGGATAGGATAATTTTTATATCACCGCAAGAGATATTTAATTATTTTACCAATGTGTCAAATACAATCCAAAAGTTATTTTCAATTCAGTTACAAGTCGCATAAATTTTCTTTTATTACACGTCGGTCTAATAGGTTCCCACCTTTAAAATTGAAAGTGACGTAAGTGCTGTTTTAGTGCGCAATCCGCGGGCGAAAGTCGTAAATCAATGTTTTAGTGTCGAAATGTTGGGATGCGCTGGCCACTGGGGTGGCCGGACTATAGCTTTTTTAGAGTAAAAAATGAGTTAAGAAACAACAATGTCCAGTTGGATATATTCTCGTATTGTTCGTATGGTTATGACAACGGAAAAGTATTACTCCGTTGACATTGTTTTCTGGTGGAATGAACGTTTCAGAATTTGCAGCAAATTTATTATGAAGCGAATGCTTTAAGGAGTCATCTCAATGATGGAGTTGTTCTGCTGAGAAGAATAGACTTTAAATTCTTAAGCTACTTGTGAGGCATTATTGAACTATTGCTAACAAGGTTAGGTTAGTTTTTATTCCTTTTTAAGACAGAGAGTAGGCAGGCCACCTCCATGGCCTAGCGATTCAAGTGTTGGACTTGACTTCAAGAGGTCCCGGGTTCGAATCCCGGGTCAGACAACAAAAAGAAAATGTGATATTTTTAAATTTCTAATAAAAAAATGTTGTTCGGTATTGGATATATGCCCGGTTGGCGATAGGCTTGCAACCTATCACAATGTGGGAATTAGTGTCTTCGGCTAGTCATGGGTGCCCTGGTTGTGTCTCTGCCTAACTCTTCGGGGATATGGCCGTGAAGATACTTTTAGAGTAGGCAGGCTAATCTCGTGATGGTAAACGCCAACCGTTGTCTACAGATATCATAGTGTCTATACCCTATCTTATAGCTATAATCTTAAGAAAGTCTACCAGTCACCCGAACTTCTCACCCAGAAAACGACAATGCTGGATACTCGTTATAGGAGTGGGATGAGTACCTAAGGTAACGGTCCAATCAGGGGCATTTACCATGCATATATGATAGAACAAATGCCGCTTATAGATTACTAGCTGTTGCCCGTGGGGCTTATGGTCCCACAGAAATATATTTTTTCGGGATAAAACTAACCTATGACTTTATCCAAGTTACCCTCTATGTGTGTGCCAAATTTCATGAAAATCGGTTTCGCAGTTTTTGCGTAAAAACGTTACAAACAAACATACAAACTTTCGCATTTATGATATTAGGATAGTGGAGTGTTGCAATAATGAATCTGAGACGATGGGCTTTTACAGGCTACCTAATCTCCAAATCAGAAGAGGACAGTTGTAAGCATTGACGTTGCATTATCCACAGGCTGTATTTAATAACTTATTAGGTTAACAACGAATATACATTTCTTTGCCAGTTATTTGATGTAACCACAATTTATACCCTGCTTGATGTACAATTAATACTAAATACAATTATTACCAAATACATTGATTACAAAATACAGTAAAGAATACAATAATTATATTGTACAAAAATTATAAAATACAGTAACAACAAAATACAGTGATTACAAAATACAATGATAACAAAATACAGTGATTATAAAATACAATAATTATAAAACATAATGATCACAGTACAATATTTTGACACATGACTAGGCCATTAATTTTTTTTATGATAATTGAATGCCAACAAGCAGACGGATTTCCTGATGGTAAGAAATTCACGGCGCCTAGAGACACTAAAGGTGGTAATGGTGCGTCGCCAACCTGAAGTCGGGATTTTAGGCCTCGATCAAAAGTAAGTTTACCGGCTACCTTACCCTCCGAGCCGGAACACGTCAATTGGACATTGGACGTTATGGTTGCAGGAATAGATAAGGCGGTTGTACCAATCCGGACGAGTCGCTGCGATATTCTACCACCTAGTATTTTTTTATTTCATTGCAGCTATTCCTATAAAATCTTTACATTGCTTTTCCATTATTATTCATTTCAATCATAACTTACAGAATCTGAAACGGAGAAGGAGGATTAGAATTACCTTGGTGCAAGTTCTCTGCAAAGAATTACCAAGTTTGCAAGGAGCGTAGTTTTATACTTTCAAGAATACTTGTGCTCCATAAT
>NJDC01001693.1:44661-64516 GCA_002245475.1 Calephelis virginiensis | reverse complement strand
AGAAAACTTCTAAGGTATTGTAAAATTCTTAGAATAAAAAATTTGCTATGTTGTTAGAGGATAAATTTAACTTATTCATTTTACATTATAAGCGATAAATCCCGTACCCCCGTGTTGGTCCGGGCTCCTTTGCAGAAACGACCATCTGCTTTTCTGCCAGGCAGCTCGTAAAAGGCGAACATAGGCTTACCGTTACTAACACCGTGACATCTGACTAGGTGGTAGAGTTCCGCAGCGACTCACCCGGATTGGTACCACCACCTTACCTATTCCTGCCGCCATAACGTCATGACGTATTCCAGTTTGGAGGGTAAGGTAGCCGGTAAACTTACTTTTGATCGAGGCCTAACATCCTGGCCTCAGGTTGGCAACACACTATTACCACCTTTGGTGTGAGGTGGTCTGGTGTCTCTAGGCGGCGAGAATTTCTTACCATCAGGAAATCCGTCTGCTTTATTGCCTTCCAATATCATAAAAAAAATTCACTCATTTTACATAAAGTAGGTGGTGACAATTCCATTTCATGTTTTTTTGTGTATTTATAACGCTATTACTCGGTCAGTAACTAACAAATTTTGATGCATAATTCCCAGATGGACCTTTGTAAGTTTTATCGCGAACGGCAACTGGTTTTTGAGTTTCATAATGCATTAATTTTAACATCGTATAACTTTCGTAAAAATAAGCATCAAATCAAGATGTGGGAATGAATTGGACACGGTTTTAGCAGCTTTTCTGCGCTATAATTGGACGTAGTTAAGCAGAAAGGACCCAACCCACATGAACACCAAAATTGAGAGAAACATACTAAAGAGGTCGTAAAGCTTATAATATTTTCGTTCAGTATAAGATTTCATAGATAAACAAATCTATAACATTTGGATAATCATTAGATACCAACTCACATATATGGCCAGTACATATTATTATAAATATATAAACTTTAAAATCAATTATCTCAAAACTATTTAAATGTGGATTGGGTCCTTTCTGCTTAACTACGTCCAATTCAAAAAGAGATACTTATTTAATTATGAAGTAATTTTTTTAATGTTAATTCTTGGGTCCATTCAATATTGAATATATCGAGATATCTAAACGTCTGCATAGATAATCTATTATCGCACCCTTTTGTTTAGATACAATTCTAATCTACTCAGATACTATACATTTTGTGTCTCAGGTGTTCCTAGTTTTTTATATCTATACCTTGGGCATTTGATTTTTTCTGTATGTATGTTTAAAGTTCAATCAGAATCAGAATCAGAAAAATCTTTATTCACTTGAACCATACAAGTGGTATTTGTGCGCGTCGACATTTTTTTAGCACCGGATCGGACCGGATACCACACACTGAGAAGATCCGGCGAAAGAAACTCAGCGGGCTTGTCTTTTTTTAATAATAATAATAATTAAAATATAAACTAGATTAAAAATATAAATTACAATCTTAGTTTAACTTAAATAAAAGGTACAACAAATCACATTACAAATTGTAGTGGGAGATTGAAACCTCTATCCCCAAGCATGTTCATCTTACAAATACTCTGAGACCGTATTATAGCCTTTTTGACATAATTTTGCTTTTTTACATTTTTTAAACTTATTTAAAGGTAGATATCTAATACCAATGGGCAACTTATTGCAGAAACACATTGACCCAAAAAGGATTTACTAATTTTATGGAGACGAGTTTTGTGTATGGCTAGATTATTTTTATTCCTCGTATTAATGTCGTGAACATCACATTTTTTTGTCAACATTTTTTTTAACATACATTAAATTCTCATAAATGTATTGAGAACTGAAGGTTAAAATATTTATTTCTTTGAATTTTTCTCGGAGGGAATCCCTTACTTTATGATTATAAATAGCTCTAATAGCTCTTTTCTGTAACACAAATATGGTATTTATATGTGCAGAATTTCCCCAAAGAAGTATTAAACTATGAAAATAGCTAAAATATACTATTCGGGCCGTTTCAACATCTGTTAATGTTCTTATTTTTTTACTGCAAATGCTGCTGAACTAAGCCTATTTGCCAGTTTCTCAATATGAGGGCCCCATTGTAATTTATTATCAATTGTGATGCCTAAAAAGACAGTAGATTCAACCAGATCCAGTTTAGATCCATTTAGTTGTACATAGGAATCTACTAGCCTAACATTGGGCATTAAAACTCTAATACATTTCATCTTATTACCATTTAAAAGAAGATTGTTAACTGTGAACCAATGTACAACTTTGGATATCGCATTGTTCACTTCGTCATACTTACCTAAACTTAGCTTTTTCACTTTAAATATAAGTGAAGTGTCATCCGCAAACAAAACAATATCGTGGGTATCCCTTATGTAATAATACAAGTCATTTATATATACAAGTAACAGAAATAGACCAAGAATAGAGCCCTGTGGTACGCCAATCGTAACCGCAGAACCCGAAGAAGTTTTACCATTTATTTTGACCCTCTAAATTCTATTGTTCAAGTATGAGATCATGACATCAAGAGCTTTGTTCATAATTCCTTTTCTTGTTTACTAATTTCACCTCTTCCATATGGTAAAATGTAACTTTTTAAATCATCATTTTTAACCTTTAAATCTTTTGCATGTAGTAGTAGTTTACTAATTTTTCTTCTTATTAGAATTATTTCATGTTGTAAGAAATAAGTTAATTTATTTCAAATGGTTATTAGTATATATCACAACTTTAAACTTGTCTGTTTCAGAAACCTAAGCTTTTTTCATTTTATAGTATCTTTTTTTATGTATTTAATATAATAATATCTAAAACTAATACATTAATAAATTTACTATGGGAATGTTCAATGAATTACTATGGAGTTTCTGTGATAAATGCCATATTAGAAGTCCCTAAAAATATATATTTTTTAATTTATACTTCCTAATATTGCTGTTTATGAATTTTTTAATTAGAATATAAACAATGAAACAGCGTGGTACTAAATACTTGGCCATACGCTTCTACTAGATGTTAAACTATAAATTTATTTACCGATTACTAATTAAGGTTAAACAACTTAATACTGTCGTTCCTACAAACAATTCAATTAATTTATCATTGTATTCTAATTTGTTTTTCAAATGATCCTCGCCTAGACGGGGATTAATAAATTAAACCTCAAAACCATCTATTTTATGAATTTTTATAAATTTCCGTGAAAGTATTTCTCAATATAAATCCACAATTAATCATCGTTGTCAGCTGTGAAGTTCTGAACAAACAACATTGCAACAAAGCATTAACTTACGATCATTCGTTTTCTTGAATTCTTTACAGCTCAGTCAACCTTTCATTTGAGTGTTCGCTGATTTTAAAGATAACAAAACGAACGAATATGAAGAGAAACCCGTCAACGCAGACACATTCATTAATGAGAGTCCGCAACACAAAAGGTAATATTATATACAAATTAGTGACGTTCTCAGACGTCTCACAAACGTAAATGTAAATTTATTTTTTTCTTAGCTAAGCTCAATATAGCCTAGATAAAATAAAAAAAGAGTCAGTATATGAGCATCAGTATACTCAGAGTGCACATAGATATTTTTCAAATTTGAAAAATATGTTTTTTTGTGCAATAGCTGTTTGTTCGCAAATTCATCAGCGTAGAATACCGATTTTCATACAAACTTCCAAAGCCGATTAAAGGTTGGAGTTTAAATCCTTTGGGGGTTAATTTTTGAAAAAAAAAAAATTATTCGAATGCAAATTTTAGCTACGTGGGTATCATATTTCATCAAAATCAGTTAAGCGGTTTAGCCTTGAAAGAGAAATAGACAGGCAGACATGCTGTTGCATTTGTGACATGATATCTGAATGTATTTTATTTTAATACTAGCTGCCTATTCTGGCTTCGCTGTCATATTAATTTTTTTGATTATAAATTGAGATGTAAGCTATCCTATCTTTCAAGTTGGAATCAACTGCACACGGTGTGCAAATTTGATTCAAATCGGTTAAGTAGTTTAGGAGTCCATCGCGGACAAACAACGTGACACGTAATTTATATATATTAAGATAAGATTGTCAGATATACGCAATGTGTGGATATTTTAACTACAGAAATTTGCTTCGATTCAAGAAGTAGTATTTTATGTGACAATACAGCGAACAAACATACGAATACCCTAATAAGAAACAACCACGGGCTTTAGATGCCTAAGATTTTGTATATATATATAGTGAGCAAGCCCATAGCTCTTCTGATAGTAAGAGACTACCGTGGCTTTTATATTATACGTACAGATGAGTCGCTGTCATGTCGATGGGATGTTTGGTTTAATGTGCAAGTCTCCAAGTTATCTCATTCACTTTACTGGATCATGACATTACTTGGCGATAGGAATATGTAAATCGTTGGTCCACGTCGTCATTATTCGTCGATACTTTACTTACAAATAAAAAATTATTGGGTTTACTTTCACTTTTTAAAATGCGAAAGACTTCATATAGCAGTGTTTTCCAAAAATATACAATTTTGGCTTTTTTAAAATCAAATTTAAACAGGCTGCTTTTCACTAAATATAGCTTCATATTTGTTAACAATTTTATTTTCCATGGGGTGTGACATCACACTAATATTTTATAAAAAGTTTATATCTGGGTAATCCACACACAATAACATTTAAAGATCTTCCAAACATTATAAACAGTAAAATAATTTCTCTCAACCCTTTTATTGAATATTTGACATTAGTTGATGTGAATTTGGCTCCCACAAATATTGCAACTTTAAATATTAGTAAACTGGATCTAGCTTTAAAGGTACCTAAACTCACTGGTACAACTAGGTATATGTTGTATATAGCAGCTATTTTCGCTAAATTATTAATGTCACTTATAATTTAAAAAAAATCAATTTAAGTGTGTTGCTTTATTTTTACATCTTCAGAAAGCTTTCGTTTCTGTGTCAATTTCGATCCTAATTGTTAGTCTTTAAAATTGGAGTATATCAATGAATTGGTTATTTGAAGGATATAAAACAAAGTGTTAAAAAATTCAACTGGTCAGTGACCTAAATACTAAATTTTTCGTTGTGCATCGAGGAAGAAAACTTGGACCAACCCAGTTTTTAATCTATATAAATCTGCTTAGTTCATTGTTGAATGATAAATCCAATTTCTTTAGATTTCCTGATAATACAGTCTAATTATTTGTTGAGAAAGAGTCACAGAGTATTTGGAAATATAACTCAGCAAAGCAACAGTATGGATTTATGTTTTTATTAAGTATTAATGCCGATAAAACAAATTATGCCTATTTCACTACGACTAAATTCACAAATCCAGTCGATAGTTTGAAAATAAAATTTCACAGTTTCTTATTTACCTGAGTCTTGATAAATATCTTCTCAAACTTGTGTTCTTGTCCATTTAAAAAAGATAATACCCTACCCAATCCAAACACGGGGCAAACGTTTATTTAATTTAATAAATAAATCAGAAACTAGTTAAAATGTATAAAATATGCAGAATTTTATATTTATTTAAACCAAGTCACATCACTAGTACATATAATATGCATATGACGTAGTAATATCGCGATTCATTTAGCCTGCGGTTAGTTAACGCGCGTTGGCGCAGTCGTGCGGCGATATGTAACGCGTTTTCATAATTAAAATTGGCTCCTCTGTATAGGAAATGTAAAGGTTATGAGTAAGCTTTACACAGCATTTACCTCCACTTGAGATTAATGACACATTGGTTTATTTGTTGTGTGAGGCCTGCGGTCTTTTCCTTAGATGCGGACATGATTGTGATTACTAAACTTGAATATTTTAACCTTTTTTATTTTATTCTTTGATTACACTTTGGTACAAACTACGATACGTATTAATTAATGAGAACAACATAATATCTATCAAGATAGTATCAACTATCAATGACTTTTTTACAAACAAGGGAATATGTTAGGTACCTATTTTATATTCTTCAGATATTTTGTAAACTTGCAGTTTTGAAATGAGGCTGTTGGTGCCTTAAACATAATCCTTATATGTTCATAACAGATAGCGGGAAAATTGCAATAAAGAATATTAGAGCTCTTACACACGAACGGCATGTCACCAACAGCATAAGTATCTGCAGTCGTCGACACACGTCGGCGGCGGTCGTCGACGCTTGACGTCACAACTGCAAGCGTTGCCACTTGTCGGCGGCTGCAGTTACCTATGTCGTTGGTGACATACCTCTCGTGTGTAAGAGTACTTAGAGAAAAAATAAAAAAAAACACCTTTTTATAGTAAGCTATTTTTAAATTTGAACATTTGACAATTTTAGAGTCCCATAGGGATGACCGCAAATAAGTACATGCACATACAATCGGATTCAACACTTAGAGGATATTTTATTGAATCAGGCGTTACTTGCGGAAATCCATTATAACAGATGTAAAATAAGACTTTATTTTGCTAATTCCGCGTAAGCAGTGTAACTGTTGTGGCAAATAATCCTCCAAACGACACAGAATGTGACAAGCCTAAATGACGTTCCCACCACCCACCTCACACCCACACTTAGAGGATAGCCGTATGATATAGCCTTATCTCAAAATTTAATCTGTACTTATAAAATTACATGTCCTGACTGACTGATTCATCATCGCCGAACAAAAACTGTTAATGTCACAGCCATGAAATTTGGTGATTAAAAAGTATCTTTACGCCCATATTCCCGAAGATAGGCAGAGTCCACAACCAGGGCACCCTAGACTAGCCGAAGCCACTAAGTAGGGTCGTTTTATTGATTCGAAATCCAACCGAGACCGAATTTAGGAAATTATACCCGTAAGGGGGTGAAATAGGCGTTGAAATTTTGTCAGGAAGACCGTCATTATTTAAGTTAGAAACATGAAACTTTATTAAAAATGAGTAGATACGTATTAAAGCGATTCTGGAAATTCTTTCCCTAAGGTAAGGTAAGCGACCTCCGAATCCGAAATAACAAATGTCTGCAATAGGGACTTTTAAAAATATAAAAATAAATATTTTTAGTCACTCTGACAGCCATAAAATACATAAGTTATTCAGTTTATCCTTAAAAATAAATGTAACTCCAATAAGTAACTGGAAACTATCAGCGAAGACAGAGTACACCTTTTATCATTATCACATTACTATTATAAAATGTAATACTTTTTGTCGCAAACGTATCTCCCTTGTCAGGTAGACATGTGCGATGAACTTTATCGGTGTGCGTCTCAAAAGTAATGACAAGAGCCATATTTATAGAATCTTTAATCTGTAATGTCCACTTTTTGCATTCCTTCCTGCGTCGAGTGCTATAAAGACACAATAAACGTATTTTATAAGAGCTCACACTTAACATTATACCGCCTTATAAGTAGATCGAGAAATAATAAAACTAAAGGAGAGTGAACATCAAGAAAGCAATAACATCATTATCATAGCTAGTCCGCCATCTCTTTCCGATAGGTCTTACCCCTCCCTTGGCCCCGCCTACCGCGTATCGCCTCTGTCACCTGTATATCTCGAAACATTACACATATGCAAAACTTTCGCACTGGCATCTCTAGGCACACACACAGCCTCCGCGCACACTAAGCTAGCTTGCAGCATGCATTATAGCCATGTGTGTACTACGGATGAATTGTGTGGCCAGGTTAGATTATAATAATCTACTATATTATGTCAGATTTATGTAGTTGATACGTTAAGTTACAAGCCACTGAACTTATTTGCATTCGATTTTATTACCTTACCATCTGTGAAGCTTTAAATAAATTTACTATCTCATTTAATTGTAAAATATTTTAAAAAATATAAATAAAATGTACCAAGTATATATTTTCAAGGATGAGATTTTTCCTACGATAAGCGCAATTGTGCAATATCGTGTGATAATACTGTTTGTTGCATACATACTGTTAGTGTGTTCAAATTCTTATATGAATGCTATTGCATTTGTAATACTAAACTAAGGATAGGTATATAGTTTATGAGTTAAAGATACACTGAAGAAGTCACAGCAGTCGTTATGGATGTTTCCTTAATTGAAAATTAAGGAAGCTGGCATGATTACTCATGTAAGAGGCTCAACAACCAGAGGTTGGTAATGAGTAATTAAGTATGTTCACGCCCATATCCCCGAAGGTCAACCGGAGCACCCACGATTAGTCAAAGACACTAAATCCCACAATGTGATAGGTGACAAACCCATCGCCAACCGGGCACATATCCAATTCCACTATCTTTTTTATTAGAAAATTGAAAATATCCATTTTCTAATTTTTTTGTTGCCCGACCCAGGAATCGAATCCGGGACCTCAATAAGTCAAGTCCGACGCCGAACCGCTAGACCACAGAGGCGATACAAGTAATTAAAATCTTTGATGTCCAATAAAATGAATTTTTACAGACGAGATTTTAGTATTTTTGTTTGAATATCCTATAAAATAAAGTGTTGCAATGAAAAAGCGATAAGCAAGTCTCTCCCAGAATCTACCATAGATAAAATAAAAAAGCCTACTAAATTGTAGAAATCCTTCGAGTCTGGCACGCTAGTATAAATCTGCTAAATAAAAATTGTGCTATATCACACAGAAGTATGTTGCACTGACGAGTTTTTCTTTTTTGCTAAGATAGTAGCCTGTAGGCGTGCCTAGTGAGTTGTTTGCACCTCGCACAGTGGTCGATATTTCACAATGCCGTGTCATCGACACGACGTTTCTACTAAAATATAGACGGAGTGAGGGTTATCTCGAAGGAATGCAAACTTTTCTGTTTCTCAGTTGTATAATTCTTTTATTTGTCAGACTTGAGCTTAGTTTTCAGTTGTATGATATGAAATGAACTATGTTTTGTTTTATAATATTATCATAATTTCTAACTAAACTCAGTGATTAGAAATTCTTAATTATCTTTTTCTCTCTTGGAATTCAATGAAATATTTAATAATTAACTGTCTATCCCGCAATTTAGTTTTGAATACTGACTTTTAACCGTGGCTTTCGTCATGTGCTTAATCTATTCGAGTTTTTTATGGAAACCACCTAGTTTTTCGAGATACATGTTCAAGTAGTCCTATGTCCTTTTCTCACCCACGTACTGGCTGTGTAGGAATTTTGGTTTATTAACAGTTTGTGCCTTCTGGCGTGGTACCTACTCAGATTAACAAACCTGTTTTCTCTTTTATAACATTCCGCAAAGTTCAACACTCAACTATAATAATATTATAAAACTGTAGAGATTATTTGTTTGTTTACTTTAACCTTAACTACTGGTCCTATTTGAAAAATTATTTTAGTGCTAAATAAGCCCATTTATTTAGAAAGGTTTTAAATAATCGGTGTCGTTTTTCCCCGTGGTGTTCCACGTTCTCTCAGTAGAACAAGTCATCTGCCGCCCTCACAGGAACCTCGTCAGAGGCGAGCACAGGTAAATTGGGTAAGTACCAATAAGACTACCGGTGATAGAGCGACGAAACTTGTCCGGGTAGGGATCCACCGGATTACCTATTCTTACTGCTATAACGATTCTGTCATGTGTAGCATATGCGGCTTACTTGCACACTTGGTCTATCATCTCGGCCACAAGACAATCACACCCCTATAACTTACATAACTAGGCAATTTCGGTCGTCTATTACAATCTGAAGATTCATGTGCTTGTGAGCTGACATAAAAAAGTTTTAAATATCGAAGATACAATGTCCACAGAGAATAACAAATAACAATGTGCTAATAGTTTCGCCGTCAATTATCTTTTTTACAATGACAAATATTTCCATTTTTTCGTCCATCCGCTTTATTTTCAACGACGATTAAGTTATAAACGATTTCAGTCACGGGGCCAGCAGCAATAATTATTCACATTGTATATGAAACAGTAACTGCACAGTAATTACGTTGCTCTGATTCAACCTATTGTTCAAATGTCAACCCGTGATATTTGAATGAGAAAATGTATCATTTTTGCTGCAACAACAAATTCTGAATCATTATGTCCGCAATTAATTTTATCAAGGTTATCTTTTGCTAAATGATTACTTCATTCATCGTTTGCATCGTTTCTATTTTGTCGATAAAATTATTGACTGTATATTTGATTAAAATCGTATTTAACGCTGTAGAGGGGCGAGTTCGATTCTCAAAAGAAACATTTGTATTATAAACATAATATTCATAATTTTATTATATTTTTGAATGATCTGTATTTCGTGTCAGTATCTAAATAAGTGTATGAGTCGGTGGGTCGTATAAGTTTATTAGTAAATTTGAACTTGGTCTTTCATTTAGGCGTGTAAAATTTTACCAAATAGGTCCAGCGATTTATTTGTGCAAGCGTAACAGACAGACTGATTTTTGCATTTATAGTATTGATACGGAAATCGTAAGCTTATTTTTCAGCAAAATGATAGCTGCTTGAAAAGCAATTAATGTATAATGCTAAAATTAAAAAAAAAAAACTTTAAAATGAAATACATTTACTTGGATTGGCTTGGCTTGGCTAGGAACGATCTAAATCATAACTTTAAAAACGAAAATGAACCGAAATCGGTCCATCCCTTCAAAAGTTACGAAGCCACAGAAAGATACACATATCTTTTTTTCAAAATCTTTCTCCTTGATGTGCTTGAGATATACTAAAACATAACACCATAACCTCAAATTCCTCCTGCTCATATAGTTCTCGTCTTCAGAAAATAAAAACAGATCTATTGAGGACGAGACCAATCAGTTCAAATCGCGCGTATCCCTGAAGAGGCAGCCACATTCAGGGCACCTACGACTAACAGAAGACACTAAGTCCAAAATGTACCAGGTGTTTTCCGCGTGTTGGTCCGGGCTCCTTTGCAAAAAAAACCATCTGCCTTCCTGCCAGGCAGCTCGTAAAAGGCGAGCATAGGCTTACCGTCACTATCACCGTGACATCCTACTAGGTGGTAGAGTTTCGCAGCAACTCACTCGATTGGTACCAGCGCCTCACCTATTAGTACACTGAGGCCTCAAGATTAATACGACGTGTATTTTCTTTTCCACATCAATAAACAAATTCACTTGTTTTACCTTTTCTTTGACATTTTTGGTGTCATAGCTTCAGTGGCAAACATTGTCTCATTTTTTGAACATGTGACCTTAAGATTTCCACTACAAGGTAGCAACATGATGTTTTTTTATGATATGAGGTCATCGAACAAGCACACGAGAGTGCAAGAGATAGCCGTGGCCTATAGATATCGTGGATTTTACAGGGCGTTGACGTCCTGAGCCTGGGACAAGTGCAAGCCTAGCGGCTACTCTTTCTCTCTAAACCGAAACACGACCTGACCGAAACTTGCGTGCGAGCTGCGTCTTAGCGAACCCAGACCTGCACGAGGAAAAGACCATGTCCATAGACGACGATTGTGTCATACCATCAGAAGAGTGGTCTGCTTATTTACTATCTTAAAATTAAAAAAATGAGCGTCAATCCTGCCAATATTAACTAGCTGTAACTAGTTGTAGTAAACTTTGTTCCACCCGTTCAATTTGTATGAGAAAAATTAAAATGTTGCTTTTTCCTAGTTTCCTTAGAGTCGAACGAGATAAAAAATTTCCTGATCCCCGTTTCCTGATTCTAAACTACCACTCCATCAATTTAGCCAAATCGGTTCAACCATTCTTGAGTTATAAATGATAAATGGTAATGGTAGTTGAGTAATAATATTGTCTGTAAAAAGTGTTCTAAAAAACAAAACATTATTGAACAAATCGACCTTCACAGTATTTGAATTTAATTACACAAGTTTTTGCTTCTGTTAAATACACATGAGGTAATGACTGAATACTTATGTATAATTGTGTACCATAATTACTGTGTTTTAGATAAAACTGTAGCGCACAAACTCAACGATTACGTCCGCTGCCGTTCCTGTAATTAAACATTTTAATAATCGTACACTTTAAGCTACGTTTTCTATGCTTGTCAACAGTATTTCAGTGTTTTATTATATTTTCGTCGCCTCTGTGGTCTAGCGGTCCGGGTGTTGGACTTGACTGCATGAGTTCCTGGGTTCGAATCCCGGGTCGGCCAACATAAAGATTTTCTAATTAAAAAAAAATGTTGGTCGGGATTGGAAATGTGCCCGGTTGGCGATAGGCTTGCCACCTATCACATTGTGAGACTTAGTGTCTTCGGCTAGTCGTGGGTGCCTTGGTTGTACCTCTGCCTACCTCTTCGGGGATATGGGCGTGAAGATACTTTACTTTACTTTACTTTGATGCTGATTCCTGTAAAGTTGGCTTACAACTAGTAGGAGAGAGTAGTCTATATTATACCACCTCCTGAATTATACCACATTAAAATTTTCTACTAAATTGTTATTTTTTACACTAACAACCCAAAACGAATCGACTCCAGCGCCGCTGACACTCAGCTTTTTCTTTTACTCTTACGACAGATATCACGGATGCGGCAGTGACAAATGATTTTTAAGTAATTTGGTGTATTTTTTAATTTTTAAGAACTATTAACTAACATGACCATCCTAATTTTCCTAAGCCTTTGATAAGAACTCTGAAGTTGATTTGACTTCAACATCATCTATTTGTCAGCATTTCTTTTAATACTTGTTAAAACGTTCAATTAGAGATAATTTATCCTATGTTTATTAAAAATATTTGACTATGAATTATGATGAACATTTTTACTTAAAATATTTTGGCATTAATATAGTAAAATGAAAACAAATGCATAATAAATAATGAAACCATTTTGGAATTCTATTAAAAATTTATATTCATATGACAATATCTAAATTCCAAGATATTGTTGTCATGAGTGGCGTTTGAGCAAGGTGTACTTAATATGGTGTATTAAAGTCACTCGTATTACAAGGGACTTCCATTCTTCTTATTTCACTCTTATTTCATTAATATAATTAATAAAAACGCAAATGATAGTTACCATATTAGTTAGTTTATTTTGTAATTGTCATAGATTGAGTGTAATATTTATCTATGTGTATAATACAACTGAAGACGAGTGATTTTTATATATTGATAATATTAAAAAAATCGCATATTTGTTTTTTTGATTAGTCTGTCTCTATCCTGAACACGATTCCCACTGAGTTTACTGAACCAAGCATTACGAAATTTGATTGGTAGCTGTATATTTTGAGGAAGTTTACAGGATACTCTTTATACCCTGCTTACTAAAGGGGCTTCTATGGGAGAGTGGGTTGTTGACTTTTATTTTTGTTGACTTTTACCCTCTCTCCTATGGGAGAGAGGGTAAAAGTCAAAATGTAAATCGATTCATTAACGTGTCATACGATTTTATCCATTCTTTTTGTTTCATAGTAGATATGTGCTTTATAGATTGTTTTGTAATTATTTCCATGTCATAGAGATCGTAGTTTAGAAATTACAGCTATAACAACACTAAGTATAAAGTGATGAATTAACTTGAAATCCGAAATGTTAGAAATTATTTAAACGTATAGGTCATTTCACATACACATACATATCTTCCCACGACAAGTCAAAGGTAGGGATAGAGTATCGCGTGCAAAGTAAACGAAGTTCGCCGAATCGGCTAGTATTTGAATTTAGTTTAGTTTTGAATATTGTAGTACAAGAATTTCAAAATAAGCAAAATCAAGGTGCATGACTTAGGACGCTCTACAAAAATGATAAACTAATCCAGACAGATTGGCGTCGTAACGGTTACGTAACGTAGCGGTTTACCATAAAAAGTTAACACAGCAAAAATATTTTATTTATTTTTAAAGACTGATAGTCAAAAATATTTTATTTATTTTTAAAGACTGATAGTGAAACAGTCCCTTAACAATAATTTAAATAAACTTTAAGCAACCACGCTTACCTCAAATGAGTAAACGCTTGCACTAATTACTTCGCTCGACGACAATTTATTTCCCATTAGCCTCAGTGTGCGGCCTTCCACGGATTTCGGTCGCCCACCTCACCTTATAATTATATTTTAATTTGCACTTTAATTATAATTCAAATTACTATTCATCTTGTCACGACAATGCGCAATAGATGTATAAACAAAAAATGTTAAACACTACCTATTTTCGTTTTTTTTTTGTGTTGTATAAATAAAATAAGTTTTAATGTTTGTGTTTCCTTCTGTAAGTCTGCATTACACGCAATTTATTCTACTTCTCTCTGTTTAGCATTATCACTATTTTGTAGTTGGTAAGCATCTTCACGCCCATATCCCCGAAGCGGTAGGCAGAAGAATCTACGATTAGCCGAAGACGCTAAGTCCCATAATGTGATAGGTGGCAAGCTTATCGCTAACCGAGCACATATCCAATCCCGTAAAGTATTTTTTAATTAGAAAATTGGAAAAACCACATTTTATTTGTTGCCTGACCTGGGATTCGAACCCGGGACCTCATGAAGTCAAGTCCAATACTTGGACCGCTTGACCACAGAGGCGATCTATTTTTTTGTAGTTTTTGGAAGAAATTTCTTTTAGAAATATACCTTTGGTATAATTTTACACATTCCCTTGGGTTTATAACGGTCTTGTGTGCAAGAATTAACTATATTAGATAAATAAAATATAAAGCTGAATTTACTCACTACCATGTTGCACTTCTACGTATATAACAATCGCCCTTTCATGATCATTAAAAATTTCGTTCTTTGTCCTTAACATTAAATGTAGTCTGCTCTGAGTACAGTTACTGTTTTTCTGTATAGAAAGTATACTCATTAAAACAAATAAACAAAAAAGTATAAACACTACCTACCTGTTTTTTCGATTTTAAGGTATTGTCTAACTTAAGTATAAAACTGAACTCACCAACGTTGTACTTTAAAATACATGTATGTTAAGAATCGCTCTATCATGATTACATAAAACTAGCTGCTACCTGCGGCTTCGCCCGCGTTTTCACAGAAACCCGGTGTGCGATCGGGATTCAAAATAGCCTATATGTTAATCCAGGTCACAATCTATCTGTCTTCCAAATTTCAGACAAATCCGTTCAGCCATTCGAGCGTGAAAGAGTAACAAACATCCATACATCCATACTTACAAACTTTCGCATTTATAATATTAATAGGATTAATGTAAGTCATTTAAACTTTAATATAGTTTCTAGTACTTACTTTTTAAAGCATCTTAATATATAAAATTTTGTATACACTGGGCACCCCTCAATGTTTTTGTATAGGACGAAAATGGATTTTAACTCATTAATAAATCTTACGATTATGAGGACATTACAGAAAAAGACAGTTTTTTAGATTGAATTAGATTACAGACTTATTGTATTCAGATTAGATTGATTTTATTAGATCCTCCTTTTTAAATTTTCCACCCATGGTACTTGGTTAAACTTCCAAATATTTATATTTTAAATTATGAAACACCTGTGCTATTTATTTCACAGTATATTTCTATATAAATAGACTACTGGTTACGGTTATTTACTATCACCCTGGCTAAAACTTAAACTACTTAGCTTAAGTATAATAAGGTAAGGTGGTAGTGTACGGTAGATAGGACTAAAAATTAATCTACCTTTAAATTAATTTATAACAAATTATGAAACTTATGTTCATAAATAAATAAAATGTTTATTAAAATGTAAATAAGGGCTGTAATTTAAATGTACATTTTTATAGAAATACGTAACTTTTTCAAATTAACTAAATATTTGCACAGCACAATGTGGTAGAATATGTTGTATTCTTAAATATCTTTATAACAACTTTTTAACACACATATTCCGCAAATAAATAATTTTCATTTCATTTCAAGAAATATTAATTGACGCGTGAAAACATACAAGTGTTTCTTCGTTTAAAATTCTTATAGGCACATTCTTCTTAAATGCAAACACAGAGATCTTTGTAATTTTATCTATTGAATAACAATCTGTGATTATGTCTCATCAAACTAAATACCAAATCCCTATCCCACCGATTTAGAACCTTTTGACCGCCTGATTCCCCACACGATTGGCTTTGTCTATGCAGGAGTTTCAATTCGCTCGTCCATTGTGTAGTTCCAAGACGAGTGGATCTCGTTAGTGAGATTTCCCGCCACCGAGATAAGGCGAAATACAAAGAGAGACCTGTAATCTGTAAGAGGACATTTAGTACGACTATTGTTAAGTGGGGATCCACTTTATATAATTTAGGATGTCTTGTTACGTATGATCTTTTGTACATATTAAGAAATAGTAATAGAGATGTGTGTATATACAAAAAAATATTTAGAATATCGATATATTTTAAAGAAACTTTAGATCTCAAAACTATTTATTAAAATGTTCAAAAGTGAAAGATGTCAGAAAAAATCTTTAATTACAGTATTTTGAGAGCTATGTAAGAGAATTTGTAGGCGTACGCTTATCAAAAAAAAATCCACGTAAATTAAATGCATAACGAAATGAATAAGTAGGTATGTGTATACCTATTAAATCATCGGTAAATATTATATTGTTATCCTTAATGAAGTTATGTTTTATTTTCAACGTAGGAGGTTCATATAGGTTTAATTCTCTTCAGGACTTTCCTTTCGGGATACTAAAAGGAACTGTATTAAGTTTTTGTTTGTGTAATACACCCTTTAACCTATATATTTATCTTATTACGTAACAAAACTAAATTGAAGCTCTAAAAGCGTTGAAATTCTGCATATTCGAAATATTGTTTTGCAAGTTTATGGAAATTTATAAATTAATTATATTTTTGTGACATTGGACGGCACACGAGTTAACAAATTATGGTAAGGAATACGGTCGTTAGTAGATATCAAAGGTGGTAACTATCCGATGCTTACTTAGGGCTCAAAATGTTGTATCACTATGTTTATAGGATAACCAATTTTTGATTACGGACAACATTACGACAATGATGCAAGCATTTAACTGGCAAGAATAGATAAAACGATAAAATCATGTCTTAAATCCCTTTATTAAAACTGATTAACTAACATCGAACTTCATAAGGTACGTTCGTTTTATCATCTAAGTAAAATTGGCCAATATTTTCTCTGCACCTCTGACATCATGGCTAATTTATGAGCAACAATGTAATACCATATTAAATATTATCTTACGCTACGTCTAAGATAAATTGACCTACATTCATTAGACGGTTCTAGCAAACAACACGCGCCGAGCCTTAACATCTTCGACGTCATACTTCAAGGGCGTAATCAAGCAATATTCTTCTTAATCAACCCCACCCACTGCGGCGGGGGTCGATTCAACCAACAAAGGAATTGATTAAGTAACTATACCACGATATTACCCCGCTGTATTATTCCACTATAATAAAGAGGGCTCGGTTACCGTGGTACTTAATGAGAGAAAACTCGATTAGAATTGGTATTAATCTTATAAGTTGTAGAAAAGTTACTTGATTAGTCTGTCGTCTTATCTCTGGGTTGCGTCATTTGTATTCGATTAATCGATTTGAAATCGATTAATCGATTATTCGTTTAGTGATTAAATCAAATAAACCAATGTAACCTCAAAGTAAGCAATAGCTTTAGAAGCTTATTATTCCGCTGTACCTAGAAATAAGTGGTTAAATTCGTTTCAAAATATTTTTGTACCTATTTTATCACAAAAAATGCTTAACCCGTCCCTAATCGAACTAGAGTAACGTAGGTAATCAGTAGCGATAGGCGTATGCGCCAAAGATCGCACTCTAACCTAACTTACCTTTGCATATGACAACTCCTCTTCTAAACTTCATCCTCTCAATGCTGAGGGTCTTAACCTCCTCTATTAATAACTTTCTTCATGACGACGGCTTTCCAGATACACCGATCTCCTAATGACTTTATATCGTCGTGGACTTAGACGCGCTTCGCCTCGGCCGCTTCCTCTCCATACATATAAGTGGTGATAAATGTTTTAAAAAACAAGGTTAATTATTATCAACGACAATAATACGAGTATATATTTTAAGAACCGACAATCATACAATCATGTACAAATGCATTTTATGACAGCCGTGCAAAGAAACATACTTATCGTGTAAACATATGACGCAATTTTACCCATTAGAATGTTATATTGAAAAAAAAAGACAAACATGGAATCGATTATCGTTAGTTTAAATTGAAGTCGACAAAGAACCGATGTTTTTGGAAATATTTTCAGAACATCCCTATCGGCAGTATTCGTTGGCAAGGGTTACAAAACAGACAAATTATTTATCAAACTTTAATAAAACTCTATGCTTTAATTTTTATATTTCGGGATTACATCCTGGCGATGTTCCAATTTATTATTGGCTACATTTTTTATTTTTAATATAACAGGTATTTTAATGAAGAACAGTTTTATTTATATGGGTGTTTACGTCTTTTGCAAAGATTTATAGGTGGCTAATACGTACTAGAAATTTGTAATATAGTGAGTCATGAACATGCTTTGAGTTGGATTCTTCGATTTAAAAACGTCAAATTAATTAATAGTTGCGGATACAACATATTATCACCTAATGTTTCATATTTTGCGGAGATATTTTTCAGAAGCCTACAGTTGCGTATTGTGACACAGAAACTGACAGTCTAAACCTACTTATTTTCAACTTACCCAAAAAAAAGCAAGAATAATTTCGGTCACGTCAGCTTTCAAACAAAAGTTACATCACAATCGGTTTATCCGTTAAAAAGTTATGATTCTACAGCTATCTGTACTCAGATACACACACGCGCTCACGCAGACACACGCACTTCATTTAACTTAGAAAAAGACATGTATGTATATAGTAATCTATTTATTTGTTGATTTGTTGCTAAGATATTTTTGTTAATCGTTGAAAAATAACAGTGGTTGTCTGAGAACTGATCTAGCGTAACGATATCTCTAGTATTAGATAGGTTAAAAAAGATGTAAAATAAGCCTTTATTTTGCTAACTCCGCGTAAGCAGTGTAACCGTTGTGGCAAATAATCCTCCAAACGACACAGAATGTGACAAGCCTAACTGACGTTCCCACCACCCACCTCCGCGACCAGAACACGCCAACTTTGTCGAAGCACTCGCCACAGAGAACACCAAAACGCACTCGACGTACGTTTCGCCTCTACACCGAGGCATCCTCAGGAATTCGACCGTACCGTACAAACGACGACACATCTATACGACACATGTATCTCGTGTGTCGTTGTTTGTACGGTACGGTCGAATTCCTGAGGATGCCTCGGTGTAGAGGCGAAACGTACGTCGAGTGCGATTTGGTGTTCTCTGTGGTGAGTGCTTCGACAAAGTTGGCGAAGGACGTGACAAGTGGTTTTGTTTCCCGTGTTCGGACTCTATTTGTGATCTGGTCGCGGAGGTGGGAGGTGGGAACGTTAGGTAGGGTTGTCACATGTAAAGAGCGTGACAATTTATATTGTTTCCCGAGCTCTTCCTATATTCGTGTTCTGGTCGCGGAGGTGGGTGGTGGGAACGTCAGTTAGGCTTGTCACATTCTGTGTCGTTTGGAGGATTATTTGCCACAACGGTTACACTGCTTACGCGGAATTAGCAAAATAAAGGCTTATTTTACATCTTTTATAATGGATTTCCGCAAAGTAGCGCCTGATTCAATAAAATATTAGATAGGTTATTAAGATTGGTCTCCTTGCTGCTCATTATTTCAGCTTATCAGTGTCACTATCAGCTATGTAAAGTAACTTTGGTTTGAAACAGGATTGCGTAAAGAAATAATAAACTGAAATGTCGAGTTGAGTTGAAACAACGAAATATAAACCAAAAAAGTGAATACTTAAGGGCGCACCATCATTTTCTCTGAAAAAAAATGTACCTCATCTGCATGAAACGCTGGATAACTAATAAAAAAACTGTAACCATACAAAGGTTACAACTAACATACTA
>NJDC01001693.1:22665-44182 GCA_002245475.1 Calephelis virginiensis | reverse complement strand
ATAATAAACTGAAATGTCGAGTAGAGTTGAAACAACGAAATATAAACCAAAAAAGTGAATACTTAAGGGCGCACCATCATTTTCTCTGAAAAAAAATGTACCTCATCTGCATGAAACGCTGGATAACTAATGAAAAAACTGTAACCATACAAAGGTTACAACTAACATACTAAAGGACCTTTCCAGGCCGGCTAGGCCAGGTAAATCAGGTATTATTACATAAATAAACATGGCATTAAATTGAAAATATTGCCATTAAATGGCATTGAGGTTGGCCTAATAATGCACTTGGATGCAAAACAATGCCCTCTTATTGTAGCAGTCATAACATAATAATTTACTAAGAAGACTAATCAGAAACACGCCTACGCGTTTTAGATCCAATAGAACACCCACAACTAATAAGTTGTGACGTCAAATTCTGCAATAAATTAACTGAAGATATTATCTTAAATACATTTATAAAATTGTATGTTTTATTTTATCTGTAATTTTAAAGTTTAAGGAAATAGGCAAATAATAACAATTGACTGAAATATCAAAGTCGACGTATGTTTAGCCATCGGTATATCAATCTGTATTTTCCTCTCTAACAGACAGGTAACAGCAGGTAGGAAAATAGATATTAGTCCTGCTTGCCAGGGAGTTCGTTTTGCCGTATCTTCTCCTAACAACCTGTTGGAAGCGTTTTTAGAGCACGGTAGATAGAATTAAAAATTATCTATCTTTGGAATTATTATTAAGCTTATAATAAATATAAGTAAATGCTGTAAGTGTATTATATTTCCATATTCACGGATATTTTATTTGTATAGATATTTGCACACCACAATGTGGTATAATATGTTGGTATGTTTAAATGTCTTTTTAACACACATATTCCGCAAGTAAATAAATTTAATTTCAGAAAACTCAGACGCCTTCTTCTAACTTCATGACATAGACAAAGAAAGTGAAAACAATTAAAAAAAAAGAACAATTAATTAATTAATTGTAAAAATAAAGTAATTTTGTAAGGAAAGTAATCATAAAAACTTATAACTATCGAATACCAAAACTATCACGAGTTTTATCAAGTGAAAATTTAATTATAACTTTGTTAAAACAACAACCAGCTGCTGCAAGCTATACAACGTCATAAAGCGAAACAACTTCGCTAATTAAGTTCGGCGATACCAGCGAGTAAGGCATTAAGAGCAAACGCGCTAAGTAGCCTAACTTGGTCTTGTTGTTAGACTGAAAGTTACGGTGTTATCTAAATGAGACCATCTTTCGTTACATAAGCTAACTTAATTAAGAACTAGCAGATGAGAGTGGGCGCCGACGGGCGGTAGAGAATGCACAACGGTATGTAACTGTCTAAACTTACGCTTGTTGTTAAAACTATTTTAAATTAGTGTAGTTTATACAGGGTATGGAAATTCATTTATGGGTTTATTGATTGTAATATATCACATGTCTTTGGATAAATTACTTAAATTGATCGAAGCCCTATGTAAGCAAGAGTAATGCTTGAGTCAAAAAGATTATTAATGATATTAACAAAAAATATCTTAACATCCGTATCCCTAAAGAGATAGAGAGAGTTATTGTCAGGGCACTCACAACTAGATGAAGTTATTAGTTAGTACCACAAAGTGATATATGGTATAACTAACACCAACTGGACACATATCCAATCTCGGGCAATACTGTTCTTATTAGAAATTGAAAAAAAAAACAGTTTGAGCTGCTCGATAAATACACATAGACCTAGACTACAGAATTTCTCTAAATTAATGACCACTATGTTCTGTATTTATATAACAGAATATACCTGATTAATTTATTATTAGAGTTTGATAAAAAGTTACGCGAAATATAATAAATGAATATTTTTAAAACAAAAAAAGCTATATTTGCCAAGATTAATTGTTACATAAAACTGAAGTTTTTTTTTATAGAAGAGGAGGCAAACGAGCAAGTGGGTCACCTGATGGAAAGTGATCACCTCGGCCCACGGACATCCGCAGCACCAGGAGTATCAACAGTTAGAAACTTTAAGAAAAAGTAACCAGTCTGATTACCATATTTACGACATCTGTGAAACATTTGGCATGTACATTAATATCTGATGCAGTCGTGTATAATTCTTCTTTTTGCTTTAGATGACGTCATTCTTCTTTTTGCTTTAGATGCTACACTCACATCAAATCGACAAAGTCCAATATATCATCAAGACCCTGGAGTACCTACACATTTAGCATCCTGATCTCCTTTATTCTGTGGCAGTTTAAACATATTTGCAACTATTTCACAGCTACATACCTCAGCGCAAAGACCAAGATCCTAAACTAAGTGGCGGTGCTTATATGCGAGGGTGTATCTATACGTGTAAGGTGTATGCGGGAAAAATAGGTTGCGGATGTGTGTGTATATGTGTGCAATGGATTAGTCTTATAATAAAAGTTTCTGTAACAGATGTCAGATATTAAACACTGCTTCACATTAATAGCCGCGAGACAACCGAGGAAAATATATAAAAACTTAGAAGATTAGTTATATCGTCATAATTTGTTGAAGACAGTAAATGTTTCTTATGACTTGTTTTTGCTTTTGTGGTGGTTATTTAATAGGTCAATAATAGAACATTTTTAATAGTATTGTCAGCATCTACTGTCAGTAGTCCGGTGTTGGTGATATATTACATTTGTAGTGCTTTTATATTGTGTACAGTATAGAGTTTTTATTAATATTATCTTGGTATTGCTTTTAGTACGGATATAAAGTACATATCGCAGATATAAAAGGGAGTTTGTGTGACAGAAATAGTGTAACGTGAGCGTTGGGTAACCTAGTTCAAAGCAAGATTTTGACTCCTTTTAAATACGACAGCGTAGAAAATTACACATCCTTTGTTTACTGTTCAAAATTTTATTTCATCCGTTGTCTCCTAATTATCTTAATTATTACTTATTCACCCTGTCGTTCAAATGTCCGTACTCTGTTTCGATTTCCCATAAGCCATTCTGTTGCCAATTCGCACTCATTTACAGTTCATGCTGTTAGGTTATGTCGCTTTCTAGTGAGATTCGTGAATGTGAAACCCTTGTTTCCTCCAAAAAACAATTAAAGCAACTTCGACTTAATTAGCTTTATTGGTGTAAGTTATATTTCGGTATGTATTATGTTTAGTATGTAATTGTATTGAGTATTTAGTTATTTTTTTGTATAATTTTGTACACTAGGTCTACATATTCCATTGATTGTTTTCCTTTAACGGGTTGGCTGGAAGAAATTTCATTCATTATAGATAAGCACGCCCTTTGCACTTACTTTTATTTTATTCTTAAGTTTTCTGTTATTTTTATTGTGTACAATAAAGAGTTAATAATAATAATAATTCTGTGCTTATCCCAACGTTACTTTATGGAAGCGAGAGTTGGGTGTCAGAAAAAGTATGAAAGGAGGATAAATGCGGTCGAAGTGAAAGCACTACGGCGAATCAGTGAAAAAAACCTTACTGCATTCGCAATGGTAAGATCCGAAAAAGAGTGGGATTGAAAGAAAGGCTTGATATAACAATGGAAATGGGGATGCTTCGATGGTTCTGCCATGTTGGGAGAATAGCAGATGAAATATTGATACGACAGTTATACAATGCCACTGTGGATGGATGTAGGTACACGGAGAGATCTAGGTTGATATTCCACGGTCAAACCGTTTTGGGCTTTATACAAGGGTTGTGTGAATAGTTTTTAAAACTGGCGCGTTTGTATGAAAAGGGTAATGAATGTTACGGAAGCCAGGTCTAAATCAATGATCGTGACGATTCTTGTAGTCCTGGCTTCCGAAGGCAAGGTTTCACATTAGACAAAGACAACGAAGAAAGTTTAGTAGCATTACTTTGACTTTGAAAACACCTACTGGATACGTGTTGGATATTTTTTACAGAATAATAATAATAATCGCCTCTGTGGTCTAGTGCTCCGGCATCGGACTTCACTTCTTGAGGTCTCGGGTTCAATTCCTAGGTTGGACAACAAAAAAAAAATATATTTTCAATTTTCTATGAAAAATAACGATTCCCAGGATTGGATATGTGCCCGGTTGGCGATAGGCTTGCCACCTATCACGTTGTGGGACTTAGTGTCTTCGGCTAGTCGTGCGCGCCTTTGTTGTGCCCCTGCTTACCACTCGGCGATATAGGCGTAAATATCCTTTTTTAAATAATCATATATAAAAATCTTCACGCCAAGTCAATCACATATTAGGAGAGAACAAATGTATACCAAGTGACACTATTCCTACAAACCTGGTTAACTTGTAACTGATTTTTGTATCTACTTTATAATAAATCACAAACATACTAACTGCACCGACCAAACGCAAATTCGATTGTCGACAGGGGCAGGCATTTATATGAGGAACATATTTTAGATGTCTGCATTTCCGTGTCTGGGTGTTTATTAAATTTATTGTGATATCTATTTAAGTATTTCTATGTATTAGAATCGTTGACCAAAGCCCATGACGCAAGCATCATTTGTTTACTTTAGTTGGTCAGATTCAATTTGTGTAACTTGTCCGGGAATATTTGTATTTGTATTTAAAACAGGAGTCACCCTTATTTAAAAGGAGCAAAAGATCCATAAGTTAACTATAAGAAACCAATAACTATTGATCTTTGACTTAGAATAAAATTTAGAAAAGTAATACTTTAATTTTTCCTACACAAATTGTGATATTTTAAGTGTCAGGCGGAAATTTACCGGGTTGGCCAGTTATTAAATAAATACTTACTTCAAGTCATGAAAAATGTACTTATACTGACATATGTTTTCGGTCTACAAAGTAATTAAGGTACAGCTACGCCGTAGCATCGTAGCACGTAATCAAACATTAAGCAATTCCTATCAATATATTTGTATTGGTGTAACGTGGTCTAATTACTTATGTAAACGCTCCCCCTTTGTCATCTATGGCACGATGAGATTTGGAGACAAACATTTATGACATGATACAAATATTATGAAGAGTCTCTCCAAACTGAACAATCGTCGAGCTTTACTCCATTTACATTTGTTTATCGACAAAACATTTGAAAGATTATTTCTCATACCTAAAATGTAAATATAAAACAACGTAAATCGCATTTATCCATATGATCATTATTTATTCTCATTATTAATAATTCACTCGAACATTTAAGGCAAATGGTTTTTTTTATGATATTGGAAGGCAAACAAGCACACGGATTTCCTGATGGTAAGAAATTCACGCCGCCTAGAGACACTAAGGGTGGTAATGGTGCGCTGCCTACCTGATGTCAGGATGCTAGCCTTTGAGCAAAAGTAAGTTAACCGGCTACCTTATCCTCCAACCGGAACCCGCCAACGGCAAGCACTGACGTCATGGTAGGAGGAATAGCTTTGATACCAATCCGGGAGAGTCGCTCCGAAACTCTACCACCTGGTTAGACGGTGCTAGTGACGGAAAGCTTTTGCTCGCCTTTTATGAGCTATCTGGCAGAAAGGCAGATGGTTCATTCTGCAAAAAAAACACGGACCAACACAGACTATATCAGTATTATATTCATTTCTAAATTTTTTCAAATATGTCTAATGTTAGTTTTAATGGATTAGTGGATGAATGAATGCTGTGGTTTTTAATTTTAAGCACTGAAACCCCAAAACTCATTATTTTCCTGCATTTTTCATCGTAAATCCTTATTCCTTACATTAGAGGAAGACGAAAAAAGTAAGAGAGTGACATGCAAGTATTGCATGTCATTGTCATTGCATTAAAAATTTAAATACTGTTTGCGTGTTTGCCTTGTTGGTCGAGGGGCTAGAGCACTTACCAACAACGAGGCTCGGGTTAGATTCCCAACGGGGCATACATTTTTGTGACTTACATTTAGATATCTGCATTTTCGGGTTTGGGTTTATTAAATTGATTCTGGTATCTATATAAGTATTGTTGACTAACACCCATAACACAAACATATAATTTGCTTACTGCTTGATAACAATCTGTGTGATTTGTTCAGGGATATTTATTTATGCAATGTAGAACCTATATTTGGCTTCCCTTTTTGGCATCATACATCTGAGTAGGGTATCTGTATAGTGGTTCTCATTGTCATATTTTGTGGCGGAGGATGACTTACAGACATACACATGGCCTCAAATCTGGGTCATTGAAACGCACCAGTTACAGCACAGAGCAAAAATATTATCTCTTATCGTCAAGAAAGAGGCGTGTTAGATGGCTATCCTTTAATTATTATTAGTTTTTATTTGAAATAATGCTAAGCCATCATCAATATAATTTAAACTCTAAAATAAAAGAGTCGACTTTGATTAAAACAATACTTAAACTAAGTACACAAAAATATTTTCCTCGCTTTTACTACTATTCAATTATCAGACACAGATTTGCTGGTAACAAGATCATCTCGAAAAAAAAATTAAAAAATTACAAATATCAGAGTAATCGATTAACAAAAATAAATACATTAAAACCCTCACCTCCGAAGAGATAGACAAAGATACAAGCCGGACATCTACTATCAGCCGAAGACACAAAATCCCACAATGTGATAGGCAGCAAACTTATCGCCAATTGAACACATATCCGATCCCGGGCAACGATGCTTTACTAGACACCTAAAAAACATGTTTTTTTCTGTTGCCGGACCCGGGAATCGAACTCGTAACCTCATGAAACTAAATCCTATTTCGGACTGCTAGGTCATAGAGGCGATACATTAAAAAATACAGGATTCAAATTACTTGTTCACCTCCTTTTTTTAAACTCAGTTAAAAAGTAATTCAGACCAATCTATCTATAAATAGAAGATAATCCTATAAATCTTTAACAAATCCACTTATAAAGGGGGTCACAGCACCTATCTTGCATATTAAAGGAAGTCGACAATTTGTCGGCTCATAATAGTCGTTAGTCCAAAGACATATGTCGTCAAAGGGTAACACTTGGGCCCAATTATATGCAAACATATAATTTTAGCATTTCATATCATGGAGGCTAATTTAGGAACCTTGTAATGAGGTAAAAACAGTACTAATGCTTTTCTTACGTCATTATTTCGATTGAGTAGCTGTTGATTACTTTTGTCCGAATTGGTTGGTTGAACTCAAATGACTTTAATCACCAAGATGGCGGATAAATTTCATATTTGTTAATTAAAGGAAACAAATCTTGCTCATGAAATAATTATATTATCATCATCATCAGCCGGAGGACGTCCACTGATGGAAATAAGCCAACCCCAAAGAGCACCACAAGTCACTGTCACCAGCTGCTTGTATATAGCGACTCCCCGCAACTTTGACCAGACCATCAGTCCACTGGGTGGAAGGTCGTATATTATCTGTGGTCAAAATGTAATTAACCTGATCCCAAAATGAAGGTAGCAATCAACAACAATAAATTACAAACATACTTATATAGATACAGAAATAAATACTATAAACACCTAGATAAAGGATATTTATCACACACATACCTGGTGTACACATGGAATTAAATTGGCCAGAAATTGAACCTGAGCCTCAGGGATGGTCAACAGAGCTACGTTTGTACGCTAACCTTATGCCAACGAGACAATATTTGTGATAATCGTCATATAAAGTATTAAACCATTAAAAATGTTAAAACTTACTATATAAATAAATAAATATCTCGGAACAATTTACACAAATAGAATCTAACCCCAAAGTAAGCAAATTATATGCTTGTGTTATGGGTGTTAGTCAACAATTCTAATACATAGAAATACTTAAATAGATACAATAATAAATTTGATAAACACCCAGACCCGAAAATGCAAACATATAAATGTTCATCACACAAATGCCTGCCCCCGTCGGGAATCGAACCAGAGACTCGCGGTTGGTTGACGTAATAAGGTGTGTACGCTAGCCAATCTATTTTTAATTAGTGGGTTTTTTTTATATCTTCAAAGCATATAAGCTAATTTATCTTATTCCAGAAATGCTGCAATACTTTAAATACAAACTGCACAAATGCGACCCAAATTTTGTTAATAAAATGTCGTCAAATTGAACAATAAAGTACGTATTATTAAGGATATATCAGTCAAAAAGCGTTGAACCAATAGTATACATGAATCACCTAGATAGAGAATATCTTATTTGGAATTAAATCCAATGAAAACAGTAAACAGGTTGCACTTTTGGAGTCCTGTGTGTTAAAAAGTCAAAACTTGAATATAACCGTTGTATATTTTTGAAATTTTGGAACTATCGCTAACCGGGCACACTTCCTGTCTCGAGCAACGTTTTTTTTTATTAGAAAATTGGAAGAATTGAAATGGGTTTGTTGCCCGACCCGGGATTCGAACCCGGGACCTCAAGCAGTCAAGTTCAACAACTGAACCGCTATACCACAGAGGCGATATAATGTCAATAAATATTATGAAATCAATTCATTAGATACAGATTAGAAGATGAACGAGAACGTGCATATAAATTGTTCCCGCGTGTGAACTACCACGTGTTAGGCGTGAACAAAGAGACTGACGTGCCAATTAAGTAACTTTTTTCCTTTGGTTACGAAGCGTAATACAATTATTCGTAATAACAGGATGAAGCGCGACAGTACCACACCGACGCCCCGTAACTGAGACAATTAAAATGTCATTACCTCAGGTTTTTTTACCAACACTCCTTTAATTATGAAGGGATAAAAAGAGTTAAAAACCTTAGTGATACTCATTTGTTCGACTAATGTCGGAACGTGCAATTTGAGTTTAATAGAACATGAACATTCGAAGTGATACCAATGCAAAAAAGTGGGAAAAACGTTTGTTGTAAAACCTCTAGTAATTTAATGTATAATAAGTTGTCTTTTTTTTATTTTATACCCGGACAAAAAATGTGAGTGTTCTAAGTTTGACGTTCTGTGTGCGTGTGTGTCTGTCTGTGGTATCATAACACAACCTATTTCGTTGCAGATATTTTTGTTTTAAAGCTGGCGTGATCTATATGATTCACTATATTAATACAAATTTTAATAGTCTGTTGTTGGCGTAGACTATATGCGGTCTCGGATTTCGGTTCTCGGGTCGGACAACCCAACCTGTGATTTCTTCACTTTTATGATAAACGTTCCCTGGGATACAAGCGAAAAGCTCACTTTTTTAGTGTTTATATAGCCTTGAAAATTCAAAACTTGCTGCCCAAGATTGACATTTTGATCCATTTTTATGTTATCGCTTGCCAATAACATATCTGTGTACAGGATAAATATGGCAATTAGGTATAGGATAGGCTAGCGGATACGCAGCTATTTAGATTGCTTGAAATTCATCTTCAGAAATACATTATTAACATTGGCCGTGATTATATTATGAGTTTTATACTCATGTTTTATTAGACGAAACTAAAGTTTCTGTAAATAGAAAAGATATTAAATAAAAGAGATAAAATAAATCTGTTGCAACAGACTTTGTTACAACCATAACTTTAGTCTTTATTGCGTAACTCATACAGAATGAATAAAAAAAAATAGTATTTGCTGCAGAAAACCGACATTATAAACTTAAATCAGAAGAAAGTGTAATGACTCCTAAGAAATTGGATCGGTGTAAGTACAGAAGCCACGCAACGAAACCTAGTTGTTTTTTTTATTCAATGAGATCAAACAATCCAAAATCAACTTAAGTGGTTTAGCAATAAAGTTAAAGGTTCTTTAAAATAGACTAGTTATTTCACTATTATTAATGCTGTATAAGTATCAATTATGCTCGTAGTGTATGAGAGTGCATTGTGGAACAGTAGCTTTCATTCGATCAATTCTATCAAATAAACTTAAAGAACCGATATAATTTGAGAACTAGTGATGTCAGAGTAAATTAATTACATTTTATTACGATGAAATAATTACATTTAATGCATAGAGAAAAATTATATTAAAACACATACTTCTTTCGTCACCCATCTTTTACCCGCGGCTTGGTTTATATTAGAATTAGTGTAATCAGTATACAAATAAAATTTTACACGTGTTTGTGTATTTCTTCTAACAAAGCTTGATAAAAATTATCGAGGAAGCATGATGTTACTTCAAAATATTTATAACTAGATGAAAATATTAGTCACTTGAAAATCCTAAAAATCAAATAAAAAAAAACAAAAATCATTTATTTACTGTAATTCTAGTTAAATAGTGCAAATTAAGTTGCTGCAGCATCCTTTTAGGCAAAAACATGCCTGTGCCAGGAAGCTACGCTCTTCCATACAATTATTGTTCTTATAAACTATTAAGTGACTAACTTGATTATAACATCATCTTATACTATTTCTTATATATTTAACAAGATACATTTACCTAGAGTACTCAAGCGGGAGTGTGTGTGTGTGTGTGTGTGTGTGTGTGTGTGTGTGTGTGTGTGTGTGTGTGTGTGTGTGTGTTTTTCATAAGTGTTTGAGAGTATATGAATATTTTAGTGCAATACAAGTGAATTTATTTATTATCTTTGTTATATAGATTAATTTATTTTCTGTAACAGATTTCTGTATAGGTTTTATTGTGTAAGTAGTTAGTTATAGTAGTTTTACATTCTCGGTAAGTTTTTGTATTTATTTTTATTTGTTTGTTGATTTTATTATATAAATAAGCTGAACGTTTTAAGAATTGTGTGCTAGCAAATACGGTTTTAGTTATGGGAACTGTTACCACATTATCCTTCCTTCGTCTAGTTATGTCAGGCTTATGGCCTAAAACTATAAAGAACAAATAAAATTCAAATTTTCATATACACTAAATTAACTAAATAATAATTATTATTAATAAAGCAAATTCTTCTTATATTGTTAAGCGAAGAGTTCAAAAACCTATTGAAGTGATGCTTGAATTTTCGGAACATTTTTTTATTTAACGTGTATGTAAATGCCTCATTAACTTTGTACAGTAATTAAAGATATGTCATTAATGTCAAAAATCTCCTTTGCTTGTAAAAATCTTACTTTGTAGTCAAGGTTTTTTTTTTATTTCAATTATGGGTATACACGGTTTTAAAAAGTTATGCAATTTTTACGTTTTATTGCCGACAATGAAATAAAAAATCGTATTTTATCGTTTTTATTAAAAAAGTTTGCCCATCACTACGCGGCTGACATTAACACGTCACTCGTAGAGATGATAATAGCTCAGGAGCCGTACCTCAGTTAATTGCTTTAATAACTTCCTGTGTCAAAATAACAAAAGACCGATGTGGTAATAATCAAACGGGCATTGCCAGATGAAAAGACTAAAAATACATATGTTTTTTAGTCTTTGATTTGAAAGCTTCTGTAAATCTAGGCTAATAACAAACACGAAGAATTGTTAGTGTAATGAATAAAATCTAAATTAGTTTAAAACGCAGAAGTGAGAGTGTACATGTACATTAAAAGAAAAGTTATCATATTACGATTCTACTTTATAAACATATTTTTTAATTTTGAGACAAAAGTTTTCAGTAATCTGTTATTCTTTGCATAAACTATGTTATTGCGAAGCGTTATTTTCGTCTTATTCAAACTTTGTATTCGCAACTAGAGAAGTAAGGTGAGTCAGTCAGTCCTTATAGATAAGCAAGATCTTGTTGGTCCAGATCTTTTAAAAATACAGGCCTGCTTTTCTAGCAACTCATAGGTAAGAGGTGACATTCGCTAGTAGTATTTATGACAATTCGTTCGATTTGAAATGCTTTACTTATTCCTGCCATCATAACATCACGAGAAGAAGTTATTTTTTCTTACGCAAGAGATTTTAAACGTCAATCACCACCACAACTTTTGCCGTCTTATTTAAAAAATAAACGATCGTCGAACACACGTTTTACTAAACGGTGTCTAAAACGTCATCCACCTGTACTATGTTATTGATTGGATGTCAATTTTAAACAATGTTTAAGTAAAGAGGCATCTAAATATTAATGTCTATCGGCCAAAATTAATAACCTATCTGCACATAGACATAGATATGGTAAACTTTGTATCAGTTGACATTAACAGCTATTAACAGTTTGTATTTATTAAATCATTGTTTTTCCATTTTCGTTGCTATTTTCCCGATTTTCCTTTTTATAAGAAACTTCTTCTGACAGGAACAAAAAAGAATTAGGCACTGGCAAAATGGGGATTCATTTTTATATATTATATTGAAAAAAAGAATGAAAAGTAATAGCCGTTGCCTGGTAACTAATCTAAATTAGTCCTATCTTTTATCTTAGATAGGTTATTAGTGTTGACCGTTATACGTGTCTACTTCTTAACAGATTTTTTTATGATATTGGAAGGCAAACACGCAGTTGGGTTAGGTTAGGTTGGAAATTCACGCCTCCTAGAGACACCAAAGGTGGTAATGGTGCTTTGCCAAACTGAAGCCGGGATGAGCAAAAGTTAGTTTACCTGCTACCTTATACTCCGAATCAGAACACGTCAACGGCAAGCGCTGACGTTATGGCAACAGGAAAAGACAACGTGTTGGTAGCAATCCAGGCGAGTCACTGCGAAATTCTACCAGAATTCTATCAAAAGCCATCGTGCTACTAGCACATGCACATGACAGTAAGCATATTCTCGTCTTTCGAGCTGCCTGGCAGGAAGGCAGATGCTTTGTTTCGCAAAAGAAACCGGACCACACGTTTCATACGTTTCTTTACCTTTCAAAATAAATATTAAAATCAAAGATGGCTCTGTTATAAATCCTCGTGACCAAGATTTCTATACTTTAAATTAGTATCATTAACCATTGTGTTGGCACTCGGCGGTGCCTGACAGCTGCAAGTGTGCCAAATAAGGTTCACAAATGAATTAACACAAATTCAGTGAATAGATAATTTGTATGAATAGAGAAAATTGCTGGATTCAAATAGACAAAGCTACAAAAATACTTTCACGTTACACATCCACCGTGTAATCGTGTTTTTATAAACTTGTTTCTTTTAATAATTTCAGTATGACAAAAACTTTCAAGTTTTGTTTGTTTGTAGATTGAAGCTTAAAATTGTATATATATTCTTTCCTAGTTGTGTTTTGCGGCTTCGCATGTATTTTAAAGTTACTGCATACTTGGCTAATGTGATAACAATTTAAAAATGTCACTTAGTGCAAAACTAAAGAATAAATAGTATACGTCGGTAACAAAAACAAACTTTTTCCGTTTTTGTGACAACGCTTACCAAGTTGATTAATTCGACTAGCATTGCTATTACGGCTTAAATTCGACCGAAGTATTTTTTTGTGATAGATAAAAATATTACCTACTAATTTATATGTTCAAATCTTATATTTTTTACAAAACCAATTATAAAAATCCTTTGTTTGAAATAGCATACTTCAAAGATGGTCCCATTGACACCAAGTCAGAGCCTGATGATGGAATTCCAGGGAAATATTGAAAAAAATGTTGAAGTGAAAACGTCTTTAGCGCACTTTTTTTGGAATGGGTAAAAACTTCTAAACTCCTGTCAGAACACGTGACCTGATCTAAAATTCGTAAGACAGCGCTTGCGCCTTGGCCCTTGCGCGAATGTTCGTGTTGTCATGTTAGTGTACGATAGCGCAATAAATGAATATTGTATCTTACCGCATAAATGATAGTACTTTCATACCAACAATTAAAGCAAAATTATTCCCAAACCATTCCAAAATATCAAAAATGCACAACATTCATACATTCAAGTTTTCACTTCTGCCGGCACTCCCGGAGTGCAATCCGCCGTTTTCTTTAATCTTTGCATAATTTATGAATGACTACCGCGTGCCCGTGGTTATTGATCGCACAGGCCAATTTTTTGGGATAAAAACTAAATGTGTTTTTTTATGATGTTGGCAGGCAAAGGAGCCGACGGATTTCCTAACGGTAAGAAATTCACGCTGCTTAGAGACACCAAAGGTGGTAATGGTGTATTGCTAACCTAAGGCCAGGATGTCAGGTGTCATGCCCCGAGCCAAAGTTAGTTTACCTACCTTATCCTCCAAATCGGATCACGGCTCCAGCTAGCGCTGACGTTAAAAAATACAATATCACTTTTGAAAGCTATTTACAAATAAAATATAAAGTATTCCTATACGTCTTTAGGAGCTAACAAAACCCTTTAAAGTCACACGTGCGGTGACCTTGTCCTGTTTTTAATCAAAGAAATTAATTACCTTTGTCTAGTCAAATAATGTTTGCACGTGTTCCGGCTTTGAATAGCATTTGATTCAACACTTCGTAATTAGTCGCCTCTTTGGCCAAGTGGTTACTGTGTCGGCTTAGTAGTACAAATGGTCTGGGATTCGATTACGTAATTTTTGGATATTTTCACGATGCGTATGAGGTATAAAACTTGTTCAAGGTATTTTTAGAATAGAGATCGCCGCTGTGGCCTAGCGGTTCCGTTGTTGGATTTGACTGCATGAGGTCCCGGGTTCGAATCCAGGGTCGGGCAACAAAAGAAAATCGGGTTTTTTCAAATTGAGTTGTGCCTCTGACAACATCTTTTGGGATATAGGCGTGAAGATTTTTTTTAACAGAGAAGAAAAATGTAGACGTATTAAGTATGCTAACAAATACCAATGCCAACTTTTGTATGCCCCTTGCACGTTTATTACTCCCAATCCAGATGATACGGGTAACATCACAATTTCCAGCTTTAAAGTGATGCTGTCCGCTCCTTTGCCTGCGGCTTCGTAGGTCTTGCTTTATTTCCTTGCCATAGAGTTTGTGTTACTGTAAACCTTATTTTTATTTTTTTAGTGTAAACCTTATTCCTACTTTTTCTGAGGAATTACCTAGATTAAGCATCTAAGTGGTGGTGAAAGCATGAATATAACTAACATTTTGTTTGAAATAACTTGGTTTGACTAAAAACTAAATTCTAATCTATAAGACATTAGCGTTAGCGATTTTAATGGGCTAATAGGGCATTGCCAACTTGTATATGCTCCATGCATGTCATCTAATTTAGAGGAAAATCACTATTTCCAGCACTAAAATGACGCTATCCAGCCCCGTGTAAAACTTGCTCTAATTCTTTGCAAGCGATGCCGCAGGTCTTGCATTGTTTATTTGCCGTAGGCTTTGTTTTACTATATACCTTATATTAATTAATTACATTCTATTACATTGAAAAACTTATAAGTGCAAAGTACAATTCTGATGTATATTTTTCTACCTTGAACATATGGACAGTGGAAAAACGAGCACCAGTAAAGGATGTGTTTAAAAAGCAAAAATACATTAATCCACAAAAGCGCAACTTTTTCGGTTTTGCATCTATTGACAACTATTTGCCCTTTATTGGTTCGGATAGTCTGAGTAGAATAGACTATGTGCTTCCCTGTCTGGTAGCTCCAAATAATCAAGCATAGTTTATATAGGTTGCCAATAAAACCACTGGTGGTAGAGCACTATGAAGCAACTTGTCTGGTATATATGCTAATAGTTATTCAAAAAATGTATAACAGCTATGATGTCTATACATCCCTATTGTCTTTTACAATCAGGAAAGCTATATGTCCAGTGCCTTATGAATAAACCTTTACATCAAAAAATTGTCTTCACGCGCATCATCAGATGCACAACCTGGGCACCCACCACAAGCCGAAGACACTAAGTCCCACAATATGATAGGTGGCAAGCCTATCGCCAACATACATGTCCAATCGCGAGCAACGTTATTTTTATTAGAAAATTGAAAACATACATTTTCTTGCTTTCTGGTGCCGGGGATCAAACCAGGGACCTCAAGAAGTCAAGTCCGACGCCAGACTGCTAGACCACAGATGCGATTAAAATATTTACATTTCAAATTAAAATTAACTACTAACATAACGATGGATAGTGATAAAACATTTCACAAATTTCAATCATGCATTTAACCATTCGATATTCATGTAAACGATTATTAAACACGCTCAATAAATGGTAATTACAAGAGTTCCGTCATTAAGATAATTGTGTACATTTGTACGAAGCCCTGTGAAATTACACCCACTACATACAATAACTGCTAATTGCGTATATAATAAATGTAAGGATGCTATCTACTTATGTTTCATTACAACTTAACAGATACTTAACGCCAATTATACAAAAAAACCCATACGTTAAACTAAAAAACCCACCTTAGATCTTATCACGTGTTAATATGGACAGTTTTTGTTTGTTTTTTAGAATATAACTACATGAATAAAATTGTAATGATTAGTATAGAAGGGGGAAGCAAGTTTCTTGATATATTACAATAGAATTTTAATGTTCTTAACGATTGGGTAATGCTTTTATAATTTGTTTGTTTTATTGTTTAATTTGCTTTTATAGTATTTAATTGAGGGTATTTTTATACTTGAGTGGGTTTTAGGAGCAGGTTTATGTGAGGAAACCCTTTATACGATTTATTTTATATTTTATAAGACTATACAAGAAACAAGCACACCTCTCTGCTGATGATAAAAAATAATATTTGCGTACAGATACCATAGATGTTGTAGGTGCACCGCTATTCATATTGCACTGGCTACCATAACCTTACAAAACTTATCGCGAAAAGATTAGGTAAGGCATTTTATCCATAATAGCAATGTGCTATATAGACATAGACAGACAATTCAACTGTTAAAATCCACTGCTAAGAATAAACATGTATTTTAAAAAGTGGCTTTATCCTCAAATATCTGGATTAAATATTATACATGTATATTTTATAATAATACCCATCATAACAATATAATATAGAAGTAAGATCTATCAATTGTATTTATGTTTTGGTGGTCGTGTTTTGGTGTTTTTCCAGTTCAATTATCGAGTCTGGCAATAAAAATAAATATATGGTAAATTTTCTAATAAAACATCGCTACCCAGTGTTAAGGGACCGATTAGCAATAAATATGCCTCATACCAGATTGTGGATTTGAGTTTAGGATAATCGATGGTACTTTTCTACCTACCTCTGTAGGGATATAAGCTTGAAGATGCTTATTTATTTACTTATACACTAGCAGTCATCGTTAATGTTGTACGGAACTCATCTCTGATAATTTATTTCAGGTAAAGGTACCAGATCGTCATGTGTATCATGCTTTATAACAAATACTAAATTAATCATGAATAATCAAGTTTTTCGCTAACATACGTATAATAAAATTATATGAAAGGGAATCGCTCTTATTCATTATTTTTAATTTTTGATGCCTGAGTCAATTATTATTTTAAAGTTTTTTTTGGTTCTTTCCTGTCAAATACCCTTTTTAAAAAAATGTTATTTGAAAATAAATGAATGAGTAAAGGACATCAAGTAAAACATAAATGAGAAATAAATCATTACTAATAAAAAGCTTTGATTAATTGGGAATGAATATTTCGGTTTCAGTGTACTTTAACCATCTCTGTGGTGTAACGGTCCGACGTTGAACTCGGTTTCTTGAGGTCCCGGGCTCGATCCACGGGTCGGGCATTAAAAAATAGAAAAATGGATTTCCAACTTTCTAATAAAAATAGAGGTTCTAAGGATTGGATATATGCAAAGTTGGCGATTGGCTTATCACCTATCATATTGTGGCCTGTCTTTGGCTAGTTGTGGGTTCCCTGGTTGTGCCTCTGCCTACGACTTAGGGGATATGGGCATGAAGATACTTTAGTATACTTCTATTATGTATGTAAATCACACTTCCGTAGCATGTAAAATATGTGCCCCCCTATTAATAAACATGGACTAAAGTACTTAGTACAAAATTCAATCAGGTGTCATAGTCTTTATTACATAGAGATACAAACTATATTGCAGTTGCTTTTGTCTATTTTTATTGAAATAAGGGGTGAACGTTACGATATATTTTACGAGTAATACTAGGTAGACTAGTGCACTAGAGGGCGCAACTAGGTAAACCATGAATAGCTGAAGGTACTTGTCCTATAATGTGTAAAGTGTTACCCCTTTACTAATAAAACTTACGGGCCTGTTGATCTAGTGTGTAACTCCACTTATGGTGACACAAAATGAAGTTACACGCCAGATCAATGGGCGAGTAAGTTTTATTCCTAAGGCAGTTAGTGCAAATTTTACACTAGACCACAGCGGTGATATTATACGACTTTTACATTTTTTAAGATGTGCTTAACTGATATTTTCCTGAAGCATTACTTAGATGTTTAAAGGCTAGTAAAAACAAAAATGTAACAAACATTTAGTTTGAATTAATTTTGGATAAAAGTTAAATTGTAATTTCTAATCATAAGCGATTTTAATTAAAAATGACAGGTGTCAAACATCAATAAAGGTTTATGTTAATAGTTTTAAACACTTTCAGTTTACTGTCTCGTTAATTTGTACTTTGAAGAAACCGCTAAATACACACTTCATTAAACGAAATTAAATAAAGGAAATAAAAGTCTTTGTTAAGAGATAAAAGTCTGTAATCTTATTATACTTTAATACCAAATTATAAACAGTTTATTATAATCTAGGCGTTGTTAAGTATCGTTCAAACTGCAAGAATATTTAATTGAGGTCTTAAATCGGCTACAATGGAGCTAATTACAGCTTAAAGTATATTTTGTAGTTGTTTTGCAATAACAAAGATATAAGGTTTTATGAAGTGGCATGTGGATACAATTTATGAATGTCACTCTATAACTTAATTCTACTGTATCTAAATTGTAATCGCCCTAATACTTAAACAGCAAAACTGGTTAAAAATAATAAAATAAAGTCTGGGAAGTATAAGTGATATTTAAAGGTCGTGAATTGAATGGAATTCCACCCAGCGCCAATGATTAGATATATAGGGATAATAAGAAGTGGAAGAAGAATAACTTACTTATTCGCATGGTTACATTTTGTCCCTTGTAAAAACTGATGCAAAAAAAACAATCTATTCATCGCAATAAAACTTCAAAAATGCGACTTCAATTTCAATAAGTACATAAATATTTGAAGTAAATAATTAATTTTTGACTACGTAAATCACGTGTACAAAAATTAATTATTTACCTCGATTTCATAGTGATTACATCATCAGATCCAGACTTGTTGGTGATTAGTTAAGGTAAGGTAAGGTCGGAAGTACGCTCTTTCAGATAAAAAAATTAGAATTGGTTCAGAAATGACGAAGAAATCGATTAAAATACACAAAATCAAACAGAGTCGAACCTTCCCTTTTTAAGTCGGTTTAAAATTTGGTTTGATAGCGACGAAATGTTAAGTTTTAATAATTGTTTGAAGCTATCAATCACAGCTTTATTTATTAAGGCACAGTCTTAGTGCGGCCAGAAGGAAGCCCGGTGAAGTTGTAAAAACCGCGAGGTTAGCAACATATTAGTCATTTTCCAAAAAGTAGTGTTTTTATTATTTTTTTAATAGTGTAATTTGTTTTACTATATTTGATTATTGTTGATTTGTTATTTATTTATTTTTCATTTTGGAAGAAAGCGTGCGCTATGTTGGAACGTAAATTATACGTGTAACAATTTTTACATTTTTTATGCTACTCAGAGGACCCGGACGAACATGGTAATAAAAATAATAATTTTTAGGGGTAATATCTTGAGAGTATTAATATCTCGAGCAAGGTTCAACCAACTTGGTCCAAGCATAGTTCGACATAGTTAAAACATAGTTCATTTAAATTAAAAAAAATCTGTTATGATTAATGTCACATCTAGTAAGCGCTATATCATTATATTTATCGTCCCGCTTTATTTCTACAAGTTCTTGCCCTCCGGTAAATTGTATATGAAACCGCAAAAAGGTATTATGCACCAATTCACATAAACGAAGGATGTTTCTACTTATTTGAACAGAATTATTCATAACGTTACCAACGCTAACAAAGCTTTCTTAGTATATTGTATCCGAAAGTGTATTTGAGAAATTAAAAGTTAATACTTTATGTTATGTTTGATTTTTGTATTTGTTTAATGTATGTCTATCGATTTTTTTGTCATTTGTGAACCAATTTTTTTTTATTTGAAAGAGCATTGGAGTGGTCTTGGGGAAATAAAGGAAAATACTTTACTAATTGAAATGGAAGTTGGCTTACTGCTGTTTTACAGTGCTTAAAGTTTGATATCAACAAATAAACGCTTATGGTAAGCCACATTTATTGCTTATTTAGTAAATATTACCATATACTAGCCGACCCTGCAAACTTATTTTATTATAGGTAATAACAATTTTATACGGTGAAAAGCATTTTTATGACACGTAACATTTAAAATAAATAAAACCTTATTGATATAACACCAAATGAAGCAACTTAGGTCTATAAATATACTTATCTATGCTTGTATTATAGGTGCAGTTAACAATAATACAACCACACCCAGTTTCAGAAGTATAGACATCTAGATGTCTATATTTCGTTACACGAAATGGCAATTATGCATGCCCCCGTCTGATTCCTGACGGGCTTTAGAATTGTCAGTGAAGTTGGGCACGTTACGAACCTTACGATCTACGAGGTGGTCTAAATTATCCCTGAATAAAGTAGACATGTAAAAGAACAGGTTTAAAATCTCCTCAACTTTTATGGGTGTTAGTGCCCGCAAATTTAAAAGTAAGTTATTTATTACTTTATTTAGATTTTTTCCAAGATGTCAGTTTACCAAGCAAGTCCTGTTGACATCGGTCTAGCCGTTTCAGAGATTAGCCAAAATATACAGACAAACAGACAGACGGACAAAACAATAAAAAAAATATGTTACTTTGGTTTATATAACGCAGATATATTTATATGCATGTAGTCATAGTGGTTATTTTAATTTTACAAACAGACATTACAATTTTACTTATTCGTTTACGTATATGTATAGTAGACTAACAGACATTTGTCTCAATGGGATAATGTGTTAAGCAAAGTGGTATCCAGAGAACCCACTATTAAATTTCAATGCTTCATACAAAAGAATAAAAACATAATACATTTGTGGTTTCGTTTTAATTTGACTTGCTACTGTATATTACATAGTTATTTTTACAGATTTGCATAAATAATTAATTTAAATTTAAATTGATTTGCCCCGTGTTGGTCCGGGCTCCTTTGTAAAATAGATCATCTGCCTTCCTGCAAGGCAGCTCGTAAAAGGCGAGCATAGGCTTATCGTCACTAACACCGTGACATCTGACTAGGTGGTAGAGTTTCGCAGCGACTCACCCGGATTGGTACCACCGCCTTACCTATTCCTGCCGCCATAACGTCATGTCGTGTTCCGGTTTGAAGGGTAAGGTAGCCGGTAAACCTACTTTTGCTCGAGGCCTATCATCCCGGCCGCTAGTTGGCAACGCACCATTACCAGCTTTGGTATCTCGAGGCGGCGAGAATTTCTTACCATCAGGAAATCCGTCTGCTTGTTTGCCTTCCAATATCATAAAAAAATCATACTGTTTCATTTTTAGGTGGATTAGCTAACAAACACAATTTCTCTTTTAATGGAAAAAGATAGCCATGACCTACAGACATTAAGGAATTGATGTTGTAGGAACGCCACTAACTTTTAGTTGAGATGTTAGACCAATTGT
>NJDC01001693.1:12180-22251 GCA_002245475.1 Calephelis virginiensis | reverse complement strand
AAAAAAATCATACTGTTTCATTTTCAGGTGGATTAGCTAACAAACACAATTTCTCTTTTAATGGAAAAAGATAGCCATGACATTAGACATTTAGACATTGATGTTGTAGGAACGCCACTAACACGTAGTTGAGATGTTAGGCCAATTGTGCAAGTCTACCTATCTTCGGATTGAATCATGACACTACCATTGCGTCGGCGGGAATAGGTAGGGCGTTGGATTCCTACCCAGACTAATTGCGGAAGAGCACTCCACCACCAGAGGCCGTGTTGACAATGACACTTTTTGCCTTTGCTCGTCTCTTACAAGCTGTCAGGCAGTACGGCAGATGGTCTACACAAAGGACCCGGTAAAACACTGGGGACGAAAATGATAGGACCCAGTCTAGAGAACACGATATAAATGTTGACTTTCTTTTTAAATAAAAATTAAAAACTAAAGAACCCTAAAAAGTGGAAACTATAATCATAGTTGTAAAAAACCCAGCTGTTAAAAACTACCGTAAAACAGTCTAAACTATTACGAACAGGCGATAAATAGACAAAATCTATATCATGTCATTATACAATATAAACATCACCCACGTGTACATATCTAACCCCATATCGCGAAGGCGTTGCCTTAATGACTGCTAATGAGTGTTTTTATTATTTTACAGTTGTAAAATAATTTCTTATAAAGTGCAGACACATTCAGACAGTTCCTGTTGTGGTACGTATAAACTTGAATAATTTATAGAAAAACTGTTCTCACTTAAATTTGTTCAAATAAAACAAAATTAAACGAGTTGATCCGAGTCCATAGAATATATTTTTCTGTCAAGGCATTATAATTTTAGCACTGGCCCTATGCTTGGGTTAAATTTCTATAAATTTTAAAGTATGGAAAAAAATCGTCCCAGACAGGATTTGAACCTGTAACCTTTTGTTTTAAGGCAAACAAACTTTAGACATTTGAGCTACTGAGGAGCTCATTTAAAATTTACAGATTTTTCTGCTTGGCAGCTCGTATAAACATAAGCTAAATAGGTCATTGCAAGCAAGAACATTGGCGGTAGAGTATTGTACAGCAACATGCACAACAAAAAAGTAGAAGAATTAAAAATATTATTCTGTACATTTTTTTGATTACTTTAATTTAAACTTGTCGAAAGTGTTATTATAGAAACTTCTTTATTTGTATATGAAAAATGTATAGTTTTTGGAGCAAAAGACAGCGAACAAGTATGCGATATGGTGATGGTAACCGGTAATAACCGTGGCCTACAGGTACAGGTAGGTTATAGGTATGTCAGTACCATATAGCACGGGTGTAAAGCCTAATGTGCTATTAATTAATAGAAAACGGTATGAAAAATGAATCAATGTTTGTTAAACCTTTTTAATCATTTATAAACTAAGGAATATTCTTGCATTACAGACCAAAGTTGGGGTTAATGGTACATAGTTTAAAACAAAACAGATATGAGTGGTTTAACGAAATAACTTTAAAAATAAATAAATAAAATTTCAACAAGCTTTCTGGCCATATCTTTACTCATGTATATACGGCGCCTCTTTATTCCTAGATAAACATCAAAACGCGCTTCGCACCTCCATCTGATAATCGAATTAATACTCTCATAGCATTTCACGCCGGTTTATAGCTTTTTGTGTTGTTAATATAGGGTTTGGACCCGTAATTTCGGGTTATCAGTGCATCCGATTGAAATATTTCGATTTTTATACTGATTGCTGCTGTAACCAGGGATATTTCAGAAATTGAGTGGTTTGTAATTTACAAGAATTCGTTAAATTGTAAATGTGGTTTTTGTTTATTTACTTGAAAATATTTTTTTTAATATAAAATTAATTTGAAGTAAAGTGTACTGTAGTGAAGTAATTGATATTAAAATTTAAAGCAAAATAAGGCTATTGTTGAACTTGTTATTTGAAAAATGTTATCTCTATATACTTAATCAAGATTATAACTACCAAAGATATTTACAAAAGAATTATATTTTTGCACGCTAAGGACTTAGAACCGTGATCTATCTTTCTAAAAAAATACCATCAAGCATAGTTGGCTACTGGCCGAGTAATCGAGTAACAAACATCCAAAAAAAAAACAAATCGAATTGAGAACCTCTTCCTTTTAAAGACGGTCAAACCATTCTAGGTTTTATATTTTTCACAATGAGTCGCTTATCTTCGTTACTGATCAGAGATACTGAGACCTGATTATTACCAGCCCCTATTTTAAATAACGTCGATATCAGCCTCTTTTTATTTCCACTATTTATTTTCGATAATAAGCAGTGAGTGTTGAAGTATTCTAATAACATGTAATTTTTCGTTTCTGCATTTTTTGATACACGCGTTGATTTTGTTTTTTAGGGCCGAATTTCCTAAACAAATTTCATTTTTTAATAGTTCAGTAAAATAAACCTTTTCATATTTCTACATATCAGTTTTTTTTTAACAGTTGCTTCAGTTCCAGGCAGCTCGTAAAGACGAGCTGTCTATCAAGGATTTTCTCAAATTTCCAATGAATTATCTTCTCCGTGGTCTATTGGTCCCGTATTGGCATTAAGTGCGTGCCGGGGCACAAAATAAAAACAACGTTTACCTGGATTGGATACACACCCTACCTATCACATTGTCACATTAAAATTGTGTATATCCCCCGTGTTGGTCCGGGCTCCTTTGTAGAATAGACCATCTGCCTTCCTTGCCAGGCAGCTCGTAAAAGGCGTGCAAAGACTCACCGTCAATAACACCGTGACATCTGACTAGGTGGTAGAGTTTAGCAGCGACTCACCCGGATTGGTACCACCGCCTTACCTATTCCTGTCGCCATAACGTCATGACGTTCCGGTTCGGAGGTTAAGGTAGCCGGTAAACTTCCTTTTGCTCGAGGCCTAACATCCTGGCCTCAGGTTGGCAAGGCACCATTACCACCTTTGGTGTCTCTAGACGGTGTGAATGTCTTTCCATCAGGAAATCCGTCTGCTTGTTTGCCATCCAATATCATAAAAAAAATATATATATTATGACATTCTTCGAGGAGATGTAAAAACATTAGGTTTTAAGAAAAAAGATACAAAACTCATATCATCATAATAACACTCACAACCATATTTTGACAAACTCAATCGTTCATTTATTACACGAAAAAATAAAAATACAAATACATTTTGAAATCTGACAGTTAGAGCCCAATAACACTAATCAAAGGGAAACTCATCAGATATGTCATCACAAAACACGAGCGCAGCTTCAACACCAAATACTTTAACAAACAAACATCTGATAGTTCCCAAATAAAAATGACAGATACAAGGCGTGGAAAAGCTGCGCACACGCTTGCCGAATTCTAAATTTAAATAGTATTTACATTCAGCTATCGGGAGCGCGTAATTAATACAATCTTTGTTAGAGGGTAATTTGCCAGAGCTAATGCCAGCGTGTGTAATCTTCAAAGGAAATTTAGAAACACGCGTTCTAATCTATTTTAGTCGTGTTCTGAAACAGAGAAATATTTACAATCTCTCTGGAACACTTCGGCGCATCCGACGGTCGTTATGCGCAAACGCATCGATTCTGACTCAGTCGCGAGATTTGATTGGATCGTGCCAGGATGAAGATACATTCATTAATGTTGATGGCGGCTTGCATTCTCGCATTAATGCTTGCAATTCCACTGCTGTAATTTATTTCAACTGGCTTTGTATTTATGTAGATCGATGGTTTAGCTCAATCAAATATTTTATTTGCGATGCAATTATCATAATCAGATTTATTTTCAGTATAAATGGTTTTAATGTCTATTTTCTTATCTGATTTGCTTTATTATGACTGTATATTAAATACTAAGGAACCGCTATCTACTGTATGATAACAAAGTTTTAAAAAATATACTTTATGTTAATTTCAGACTGCTTGTTAGAATAGACTGGAAATCTTTAAAATATACAGAATAAATATATGCAATAAACACAGTTTTAGTACATTTAAATATTTGTATATTTGATAGGCAAATATTTCAGAGTTTTAAATGAGACTAAAGTTCTTAATTATTAAAAAGTAGAAAAATTTTCTAAAGAAAATTTGGGATTGAAAATTAAAGAAAGTACCTACTAATAATCTATCAGAAAAAAAATACACACCATAATTTAAAGATTGTGACAGTGGGTTACAAACTTGAGATAGGATTACATACATAAATTATTATATAATTTAATCAGTAACCCTTATCATTAAAACAGATTATTACAGTAGCAAGATCTGGCATTCGAATTCCGGTTACACATTTTTTTGTAGTAAACACTTGTATTTATTCACTAAACACTATAACTATTTAATACTTGACGTTACTCTTTGTAAACCGGTTGCACTTTTTACAGCATCATCAGGGCTTAGAAACTAAAGATAAAAAGACTGTTTTAGTTAAACGTTCAGTAGTTATTTGGTTGGATGTCACACCGGTTACTAAAATACTGCCCGCTCAGTATTTTCCTAAGGAACTAGTACATCAAGTTTTAGTAGTATTTATCAATATACTATTGATGAATAGCTATTTATAATAAAATAAGATTGTAGACAGTAGAAACATATTTATTGTTTTTCAAGAAAAGTTAATTAAACAGTTTCTGTGTTTGTGCTATCTAGTAAAGAAATGAGGAAATTTAATAACAGCATATCGAAATACCATCATATTAACAACTATATTTAAAACTTGAAACTATTTCTTACAGACGTTTGATCCTACTCACCTAATTTATCATACCTAATAACACAGTTGCCACTAAATTTAAATACATTTCATAATAACATAAAAAAATATTCTAGGTCAAATGCTTTTTGTCATTTCCAACTGCCTACGCAAGAAGTAATTAAAAACGAAAATAAACAGAGCGCTTCGAATCGTAAAAGAATATCTAGTCGACTATAAATGATACAGATGAACGCAGCAATAAAACAGATTTCAGTGACAGAAATAAATCTTACGATTATTTAAAAGTATATAGGTGAGATTTAGTTCATAATATATTTGAATGGGTTGACGTAAAATTCAGGAATGCTAATAAATTGGTAATGTTTTTAAACGCCACATTGTAAAGTTATAAGCATTATTGAATCTATTATCTATTAAAAAGTTTATTACGATAGTGAATATAAAACTTTTGGTATTTTCAATAAATAACGAAACGTCGATGAAGAAATAAACAATATGTGTTTAATAGGGTGGTAGGTAGATTGCAAAGTAGATTTACTGCCGAATAAATTTGTTCAGAATATTGCACTATATTACTCACAAGAACAAATAAAGCAATTGCCAACAAAACACAATAACTTCTTAGTTAGCATGAAGTTTGAAGGTTAATAAATTTATGGAAATCCACTTATTATTGAAAATTTTTGTAACCATTATAGAATAATGTTTATGCATTAACGCTATGAATATCTTTTAGATCTCGGTCGGATATATTATCTGAATTGGTATTTTTATACTATACCTCGTATACACTACACTGTTGTGATGGCTTGTTTATATGAAACCTACACTTTTTGAGTAAATTATTGAGTAAATTGTTGAAGAACTCTTTTTCTTCTTCTTCCTTGTGAGACGTCCTTACATAGAAGAATTAAACTAATTTATTAAAGAATTTTGATAATGTTTAAATGTTTTCTTAATTTACACTTCAAGGTTTCTCATTGTTGCAATATTTACTTTATTAGTGTACAATTCCGCCTATGGTACTTAATGTCATTATTTATGTCCAAATTAATAAACAAATTTTGTCGCTAAAGCAAAACATTAACGAAAACAAATTTGATAATATCTAGGATATACATTGGAATATATTTATCCGTTCTTAATATGACACTATAACATATGCCTATAGTAGCCTCAGTGGACACAAGCTTATTCCAATATTTAAAATCTGCTAGACATACACACATACTTCTCTTAATTACCACCATGTCTAGCACTTTATTTTAACTGGCTCTCAAAAAGGAGAAGATTCTCAATACAACTATATGTCTTTTTGTATGTTTCTACACGATTTCTCAGCTAATAGCCAACCGATTCTGAACTAACGTATTTTTACATTATCAAGTTTAACTAAAAATCTACTCCTAGGATGTCAATTAAATTAATGTTAGCTATCTTTAAAAAAAATCAAATCACGACGTGATACTCAATTAAATAGTTGGAGTCGGGTTTTGTAGTTTCTCAGCGCTTAATTATTACTGTATTCATTAAAGACCTTTAGCTTTAATCAGGCGGTTCAACTACTCGTAGTGGACGAATATCTATACATTTCAATTCATGATCGTCATTCAATAAACTTTCTTAACCACTGGCAATCAATGCTTCAAAATAAAAAGAAATTTAATAAAAAATTCTTGAGTGATACTAAATTTTCCTAATAGATCAACAAAGGTGTAATTCATTGAAGGGTCGTAGCGATGTTTCCGAATGGTGGCAATAAAAATTGGTCCAGATTCCATATCAAAAATAAGACGTTTTTTGGTCGCTTGCCAAGTTCATTATGAGCGTTCATGAAATTTCACATTTGAATTATTTTACTGTCTGACTTATAGCCGTTACTTAAATATTTGGTAAACAAGAAAAATATAACTCGGATCGATCAAATTTAATGTGTGCGCTAAAATAGCTTCTGTAAGTGGATCATGGCGTTATAGTGGCGAGATATATAGGCTAGCTTTGTTTTTCAAATTCTTCCTCCGAAATACTCCTTCAAAATAATTGCTTTATTGTACTGTTAAATATCTTTCTTTATTCCAACTTCACGTTTGAATTCAGTAGGAATCACGATGATAAATCCATTGAAATATAATTTAAAGAGGAAAATTGTTATTTTTTTACATTTATGAAAGTTTACTGCCTATGTTGTGATATGGTCAGATTTTTTTATGCTGTTAGTAATGTAACTAATGAATCTCAGAGTAGCTTTACTTTAGGGTTGATCAACGTATGTAATTTGTCCCGTTACATTTATTTTATTATTCTCTACTTACTCTCTACTACTACTCTCGCATTTTGGATTTCAAAAGGTTTTTTTTTAAATCATCGTTATTTATAGACTCTGTGGTCCAGTGGCCTGGCGTCGGACTTGACTTCTTGAGGTTCTGGGTTCGATCTCCAGATCGGGCAACCAAGAAATAGAAAATAGATCTGTTTTAAATTTATTAATAGAAAAAAGTAACGTTGACCGGGATCTGATATGTGCCGGTTCACAAAAGGCTTTCCACCTATTACATTGTATTAATTTTTGTATTGCCAATTTCTCGCATATTTATAATTTATGAGATTTAGTTAAGACTAACAACAAATTTAGTTTTTTCCTTGTTGTATTTTTTATTAATTGAATGTAATGTTTTCTCTATTGCATCTCATGTTTTTAATATATACTGACGTATTGCATAATACTTTACAGTGATATTAATCCAACAATAGCATAACACATTAGGCATGATTCATCTTCGAATGATCTACACGCCAGTCAAAGATTATCAAACTAGAACGCTAACACTTGCGGGATGCATTAAAACGCACGTGAACCTAATTTACACTAGTAAATAACTAGACAACATTAACAAAGTAGATGTAGATGTATCAAACGCTATGACATTTGCCACTAATAAGTTCTAGACATTAAATTAAAGCTTCAGCCGCTTAGCACGTCCATATGAAAACGGTTCATTGAAACCAATGCAGTTTCTAACTAGGAACTCTTTATTTATAGTATGCCATATGTCAGATCGAACTCGTTCCAATTTCAAATTCAAACAGAAATATCTAATTGGATCGTATTTTTGTTTAAAGTGCTTCTAATAAGCTGGTTGGAATCACGCACATTGTTACAGTGGTAACAAACACATTGACGTGTGTTTACGCGTTCGCAATTAGATCATCCATTGATGTATTGGTGTTTCTTTAGTAAGTCGGTGTGCAAGGCGTCCGATTGAGAAGTAACGCGAGGGATCTGGTACTGATTAGCGAGCGTGCGTGTGTGTGTACAATGTTGCCATAGTAAAATCGTTAGATGTGTGCGCTCGCGCATTAAGTATGCTTTGGATTTTATTATTTAATGATTCATCTTAGGGATGTAGAAATAGTCAGGAATGCTTGCTCCGTTCGTGTTGAAAAGCCAGTAATAATAGAATATTGGCACATCTGCTCTACTGTATAAGTTTTAATGTTATTACTCTTCTGCCGTATGATATCTCGTTCCAGGTTTATTTCAAGAGTGTTTTATAGTTTTAATTGTAATCCGCAAATAATTTTTCATCTGGAAATTTAAATTGAAACAGCTGTTTTATAATACCTTGTTGATGACAGAGTTAGTATTGTTTATAACCGCTGGAAGAAATTACAAAATTTGATAAATTTGATAGCATAAATTATTAAATGTTATCTAATACATTTTTACTTACATGTATTTTAATAACATTCATAAAATATGTCTTTTCCCTCATTCCTCGCCTTGAATTACTATTAAATCTGTTTAGTATCAGAAAACAATTTGCAGGTATTAGATTTTTAAACATTTTTTTGTGGTCGTGAAAGTTAAACTGGCAGACATTTCCTAATGATAAAAAATAAAAGTTGCTCATTTTAATCAAAAGATGTATCTTGAATAGCTTTGCCGGAAACTTTACACTTCCTATCCGAAAACTAGAAACCGGCAAGTATTAGCGCTATGTTAAAATGTCATCGTGCGACCGAGAGTCACTTGTATCAGTAATTGGTGATCCGAGAATTACAAAAATCCTTTAGTATTTTGACGGTTTATGTCTGTAATTAAAAAAAATTGATTTTTGCAAATTCTAAATATATTGAAAAGTAAAGCCATTTACTTAGATGATTACGGATAGTTGATCGCTTTTTTCATAACCCAAAAAGTTTTTTTTTTATATTTTAAATATTGGAATGAGTCCATTTTTGGCATTTGTTGAAACTACATTACGTATTTTTAAACATCTGAAATACTTGAAATATTTTTGAAATCATGATATAATAATGTTAGCCAACCAGTTTCGCTTTTACATTATCTTCAAAAGTAACTAATTAGCCCTAATATAATAATATATGATGATAGCCCTGAAGATGTTTTCATATATGAAAAAAAAAAACATATGGCTTGTTGTTATAAATTGATATATTAACGACACGTGACTTTATATACACGTTGATGTGACTTCGTGGTCAGTAGTGGGAACGAATTTTCCCAAAGTAAAAGTTATCCTAAATATTGGCCTGGGCAAAATTATGTCAAAAATGAACAGACAAACCGACAACAATTTTAGTAATCATCTTTTTAACCCCCGACGAAAAGGACACAAAACAAGTGTGTGTGTGTTAGTGTGTGTGTGTGTGTGTGTGTGTGTGGTTGAGATTGTTCTTAGATATAGTTTATGGAGATCGATCCAAGCGTTCAAGATCATCAGCTCATTAGCAGCTCATTTGGAAGCATTGGAATGGATATTAGACGCACTATGGGTATTAATTATTTTTCTTTTGAACTGATGTGAGAGCAGTCAAAATACTTACGAATACTGGTACAACTGAACTGGTCTGAGATCAAAGATAGGAGACGTAACTCTGGAATGACTACTGGTAACTAGATCAGTTCATACTTTCTGATGATGAGAACTTGATGACAAGGACCTGATGAAAGATTTGAGGGTGGCTGATGAATCATAGTTTAGAAGTTCCGATATTATATTTCGTAAGCTTTACAGTGTGTCTAAAGCACATAAAAAAAGAGAGGTGTAAGTTAGGTGCGTGTGAGTGTGCATGTCTGTCTGTGGATAATGCCACTTTTGAAAAGGTGGACCGTAAAGCGAGGGTTCAGTTAAAAAATGAGATTATTAGTTTATGAATCTTGCATACAACAGGAAGCAATTGTTGTTTTTTAAAAAAAATATATTGTAGAAATAGATTTAGCTTTACTAGGGCCGCTTGTTCGTTCCAGGGTTATATCCTATCCTATTAATATTATAAATGCGAAAGTTTGTAAGTATGGATGTATGGATGTTTGTTACTCTTTCACGCTCG
>NJDC01001688.1:948654-971066 GCA_002245475.1 Calephelis virginiensis | reverse complement strand
AAATTGTCACGTTCTTTACATGTGACAACCCTACCTAAAGTTCCCACCTCCCACCTCCGCGACCAGATCACAAATAGAGTCCGAACACGGGAAACAAAAGCACTTGTCACATCCTTTGCCAACTTTGTCGAAGCACTCACCACAGAGAACACCAAATAGCACTCGACGTACGTTTCGCCTCTACACCGAAGCATCCTCAGGAATTCGACCGTACCGTACAAACGACGACACACGAGTGATTTGCCGCCGCCTCGACTGCGCCTTATATAGACCAAACCCCCCAATATCAATTATTCGTAACCGCTTCACGAATCAATTGTGGAATTCTGTGCGACTCGATTGCTGCTAAAAATTCGTAATAATGGGGAATTCGATATATTTATTTGTTCATTCAACAATGTTCTGGATACATTATTGTGTTTTATGGTTTCTAATTGTTCTAAAATATTTAGCCTAATTCCTTTTTCACCTATAGACTCCATAGATGTTAGTGTTGCATTTCCCTCATGTCAATCTTGGCTCTCTTTCTAGAATATACCATATTGTCATTGCAATGTTAAAACCCCTGTAACATTTTGGGCTGAAATAGATTTGGCACACCACTGCTTATAAAATTGGAATCTCTTTCATATGCGAAATCATCCATTTTAAATTTGGTGCTTAATTTACATTTTTTGTTAGCTCTCATCTGATACCTAAAATACTAAACTTGGCACCTAAAAATTCCCATGTGTAAAATGTACATATTCAAGTTGATAGAGGCAAAATATTTTTTTTATAAGAATACCTAAATGCAATGTTCATAGGCACAACATTTGTTACATCGCATCCACAAAACGCTTATGCTATGCAAATAGTGACTTATTACACATTATTTATATTAACAATAAGTTCTCGTACAAGATGTTTGAGCATTTCTAATCATGATAAACATGAGTAAACTGCTTATTTTAAATAATATGGAGTTGGAAGTGAATAAAGAATCAAGTGATAGGGCACTCCCTAACACCAGCTTCCTTGACTGCAAGTAATTACAAAAATAGAAGAGTTCTTCTGGTATTGTATAGTGATGAGATGCTACCACAGAGACAACACAATGAAAATACTTTTCCGCAGCTTGAAGATTTACCAAACACTTCCAATATAAAATAAGAAAGCTAGGGTTTTGGTAAGCAATATCTTGAATTTAAACCTTGTGTTGAGAAAGCAGCAAAGAACTATTAAAGCACAATGTACGCACCCAACTACAGTTTCTAAAACAAAAAATAGTTTTCTTTGCTCTCACATTTCAGACGAAGAGCTTAAAGAGATCCATAAAGAAATTAAAGTCTTGAAAAGAAAAAAATGCTTTTGTTCAAGCCTCGTCAGTGCAAAAAAGAGTATGATGATGTCACAAATAAAAAAAATCAAAGGTGGTCATGACATTTTCATCAATAAGTTAAATTAAAAATTCATGGATCCGAATATTTTTTAAAAACCCTGTGCTTTGGAGAAGACAGTTTTCATCTGTAATCTAAATATGAAGATATAAATAGCAGCACTGATAGGGAAATTCCCTTCCAGATATCAGCACCTTTGATAGAAATGTTAAAAGTATGAAGCAAATAATATTTTATAATACTGCATGGTGTTATGTCTAATTCAACTGTATCACAAATTTTATTAATACACACAATACTATTTTATCGCCTTTTATTTTATTTTATTTTTATTGCCCCTGTGGTCTAGCAGTCCGGGTGTTGGACTTGACTGCATGAGGTCCCGGGTTCGGATCCCGGGTCGGCCAACACAAAGAAAATTGGATTTTTCCAATTTTCTAATAAAAAAATGTTGGTCGGGATTGGAAATGTGCCCGGTTGGCGATAGGCTTGCCACCTATCACATTGTGGGACTTAGTGTCTTCAGCTAGTTGTGGGTGCCTTGGTTGTACCTCTGCCTACCTCTTCGGGGATATGGGCGTAAAGATACTTTTAATACTTTTTTTAAGTAGAAAGTTTTTATTATTTTCTCGAAAACGTCAATTTGACACATGAGATTTGTAAGATTCGCAAGGACAGCTGGTAAGAGGCGAGCAAGGGCAAAATGAGTCAATACTAACAAGACTTACACAATTGGCCTAACACCCCAGCCACAGGACAGCTAAATACATTGTTAGTGTCTATAGGCTGTGGTTATCTCTTACCATCAGTGGAGTTGTGTGCTAGTTTGACAGTAAACTTTTTTTGCTATAAAAAAACATTCTTAACTAAATCAATTCTAAATTTTTTTTAATGAAACTGTGAGAACTTTGTTTCTTAAATTCTTTGCTTAAGATGTTTGTTTACGGAGGTTATCAATTATTATCATGTGTTCTGCTTGCTTAGAATATTACTAGCCCTTTAAATGTTCAACTCTTATATTTTTTGTGTATCGATAAATTCTGAACCGATTCCAGAAAATCTTTTTTTTTTATTTGAAATAATGCATTTCCAAGGTGGTAGAAGTACTACCTGAGTGAACTTTATTGTTTAAAATAATATTTATTCATTTTTCTAAATATTAGGCTAGCGAAATTTCATTGATAAACTGATTAAGGTACAGCCCTGTTATTAAGGTGAAAGCTAGTAACTAATATGTACCATTCTATATATTTATTTTGTTAAGTTTGTAATAAAGCTACAGTAAATATGTATCTCATGTAGTGAGAATGCGGAAGATAAAAATGCAGGTCAGCATGGATTGTGATACTTGCCACTTAATAACTAATACCTATATTTAAATGAAATACTCACTATTACTACAATTAATAATTTATTTATGTTACTGTACAGTGAGACATAGTAATTGATTTTTAGAATGAATGAACCATAAAATTGTAAATGTTCCTATTTTGAACGAATATTATCATCCGCTTAGTTTTTTCCAATCAATCTTAGCCATTTTATTGTAAAACTTCAAGATAATCTAAATGCTTAAAGATCAAATAAAAAAGTCTAACTTTATATATAATAGAATAGAAAATGTATGAAAAGAGTAATTAATGAATGCTAAGGATACAAGGCAGGTCTGCAAGGGTTGTAGTACTTGCCACTTGATGCTTACTGCCTACTCTGCCAGGGACTTGGGGTGACATTATGTATGTGTGTATGATTTTTATTTAATCATTGAAATATACTTCTGTTATTGATTATCTTGTTTAGGTATAAAAATTTCCTTATCGTAAATTGTTTGAATTGTTGTATCTTGTAAGCATTTTTCTTTTTATTGACAGTACCGACATGAGCTCACACTTGATAACATTTTTATCTTGTTGTAGTATACTGTATAAGTATTGCGATTCAGGAATAATGGTTATCTTAATCTAATTACACATAGTCACATTTGAAATAGCTGAGATAAATGAGACATAAACACCAAAAATGTTATTGTAAGTATCTCACGCCCGTACGTATGTCGAAGAAGTAGGCAGAGTTTACAACCAGGACCCCCACGAGTAGCCAAAGACGCCAAGTCCTAAAATGTGATAATTGGCTAACATATCGCCTACCGGGCACGTATCCAATCCCGGGTATCGAATCCAAAATTGAAGTAAAAGTAAGTAAGTATCTTCACGCCCATATCCCCGAAGAGGTAGGCAGAGGCACAACCAGGGCACCCACGAATAGCCGAAGACACTAAATCTCACAATGTAATAGGTGGCAAGCCTTTACGTTTTTACAATAAACTTTTTTAAAATAATTGATATTTGGTTAGCCTAATTCAAAATTCAAAAATTCAAAATTCAAAATAGCTTTTATTACGTAGATCCATATACAGATTCTTGTAACGCGTCTATATAATTCTAAAAACTACCACCGGATCGGAACGCGGCCACTCACTGAGAAGATCCGGCGAAAGAAATTCAGCGGGCTTGTCTTTTTTCTTATAAATCTAATTTACAAAAGTTTATTACATTCACAAAAACAATTTTTTTAAATTTAAATTAAACCGGGAATATTCCCAATCCCGAGCAACATTTTTTTTATTATAAAATTGGAAAAACCCAACTTTCTTTTTGTTGCCCGACCCGGGATTCGAACCCGGGACCTCATGCAGTCAAGTCCAACACCCGGACCACTAGACTACAGAGGCGATAAAGTTGAATAAACACTTATTATCTCTTCAATATCCTATCTGGGAATCAAACGCGACCTCATGAAGTCAAATCCAACATCAGATACCTAGACCACAGAGGAGGCGAATGTATAATTATTTTAATTTAAATCTATGCTAAGCTACTTAACGCACAGGCGAAACTGCGAAATATGGGATAAAATATAGGTATATAATTTTTAATTCATCATCAAACATTTTCTTGTCATAATCGAGTGATCTTAAAATTTGACAATTGTCGTTTGTCTTAATCGTTATAATTAGGAAATGTTATCATTTAGCTAATCTGTAAGATCGAGCAACACAATATTTTTTTAAATTATGCATTGTAGATATGCCGATTAAATGCGTATGTAATAAATGAAAACGTTTGTTGAGAAGGATACCTACAAATGAAAGTGAGATTATTCTAAAATCAAAATGGCGATTGCAGGTTCTGTTTAACCAACTTTTATAAAAGGAGGTTATATGTTCGACTCCTAAATTTTTAGCTGAGTCCAACTTGACTAATCGACAATTGATTTTAAATTGTTTTTGAGATTGATTTTAGATTAAGTGAAAAATGTATGCGTTATTAGGTGTAATTCAAAAACTACGTACAGGATGTTGATAAAATTTATGTGGGACCATTTTGGATACATTTGCTATCTGAAATGAAATAGTTGGAGTCGGTTTCTGCAGTTTTATTGTGCTTAATTATTTACAGTAGTACTATTTAAATTATGCGCTTCGGCTATATTCGTCAAGCTTCGGAAATCCGAATGTATTTTAAAGATATAGAGCTGTTATTACACATAATTAATCGTTTCGCTTAAATTTAGATTAGGTCAGGCAATTTAAAAAAAGTGTAAAAAGTGTAAATGTAAAAAGAGTAAAAAGTGTTAAGCCGAAGCGCATAATTTAAATAATAGTAATGTATGTATCTTAAGGTTTTGTCCATCGTTATTTAACAGATTTTAAAAATGATTTTTTATTCGAAAGACCGTTCTTCCGATGTGGTCCCACTACCATCAATGGATAGAATGGATGGAATTCCAGAGAAATCGAGGAAAATCATTAATTTTTTTTGTGACTTGATGATTTCCTTATTGAAATGGAAGTCGGTTTTATGCTATAAAATAATTAAAAAAGTTAATGAAATTCATTCTGTTTTTAATAATAAATTTCTTCAATTAGGATGTTGCTACTCAAAGCCTCTCCTCGTCCCCGGTGGACGAGCGTTTGTATGGCCTGCGATACAGCGCGTCCAGAGGATATCTCTCAACACTATGACTCTTCAAGTTGAATCCCCAACAGTGTATACAAGCCAAGGCGTTCCAATTTCAGTCACCGGCATCGCACAGGTACACATTTTTGTCTTTACTCAAATAGGTAATACCTATATTTAAATTACGTATTGTTATTCTACAATGGGACATTATAATTGGTAGAATTTTGGAATTAATGAACCATAAACAAAGTGAAGAAGGTGCTAAGTGCAAATGTTCCAATTTTTTTAAATAATATTAGGAGGCTAATAAACAGACGGATTTCCTGAAAGGAACAGACAAACTTACAATTGAATTTTTAATAATACTAGTGGTCGCCCATTGGTCGAAATTCGACCATAATAAATTGTAATATCTTGTTGATAAGAACGCCATCTTCATTTCTCAAGACCATCTGTGATCTTTTATCGCTATCATCAATATATTTCTCTGTGTGTCATCACAATGCATGGTAGTGGGGGCAATGTCTTATTTATTTATTAAATGTACTTTATAAGCATTATTATTGAAAAATATTAGCGTTCTGCACTTCTCCTGCACATAAACTATAATTTTATGCTCCTGCGTCCGCGCAATTTACGTAAAAAGGGGTCCAAAGTTTAGGCATCACGTATTTATATAGAGATTGTAGGGAAGGGATTTGAATTAAAATCCATGGTCTAAATGAACTGATGCGAACCAATGTTTCCAATCAGTGCTTACAAGCGTCTAGAACGTCTATTACCTGATCCAATGCACAATATTCTTATATATATTTATTATAGCTCTTTGAAAGAACAATTTTTTGATAAAATACCGTGTACCTGAGCTAATCTTATCTACGGACTACGTCTCAAGATCTGCCACCAGTTCGCTTGAAGATATCGTGATTGCATTTGCATTTCAGTCGTCTTATTAACATACATAAACTAGAGTTGAAATAATAGCAATTATTAAAAGTATCTTCAACCCCGTATCTCTGAACCCATACGCAGATTTACAAGGCGGTGAACCCATGACAAGCAGTAGATATTAAGTCTCGTAATGTGATAGGTGGTAACTCTATCGCCAACTGGGCATAGAATATTTGAGACACTTTTTTTCCCCACCTTAAAATCGAACCCGGAACATTTTGAAGTCATGTCCAGCACTGGACCAATAAACCATAGAAGCAATTTGTTATTATTGTACTGTAATAAAGACACTAATACAGTTTATAATTTAAAGTTTATCCTTAAAGTACTTTTATGTTTATGTTTTTTATTAACAAGGATTTTAATTATTTTTTAAGAAGAATTTACCCTGTGTTGCTCCGGGCTCGTTTGCAGAATAGATCATCTGCCTTCCTGTACAGGCACTCGTAAAAGGCGAGCATAGGCTTACTGTCACTATCACCGTGACATCTGACTAGGTAGCAGAGTCTAGCAGCGACTCGCCCGGATTGGTATTACCACCTTACCTATTCCTGCCGCCATAATTGCCGTTGACGTGTTCCGGTTAAGAAGATAAGGTAACTGGGAAACTTACTTTTGCTCGAGGTCTATCATCCCGGCCTAGGGTTGGCAACGCACCATTACCACCTTTGGTGTATCTAGGCGGCGTGAATTTCTTACCATCCCTCTGCTTGTTTGCCTTCCCATATCATAAAAAAAGGCATGTTTTGCTAATTTTCTGATCGCTGAGTGGCTTACCTTCCATCTGCATCTACTTTGACTTCAGGGTTTTGTCATGGTGATTTATTGTTGTAGGTTTGAGTACTTTGCGTTTAAGTTTTGAATATTGTTTTTTGATAGTTCTTTAGAGTAAAGGTAAACTTTAGAAGGTAATGTAAATATAAGGCGGCGAACCCTCAAATTTCTCTTAAATAGGTGTTGTATCTGCATTTTAGTATATCGTCTAGTCGCAGTATCACTTAGGGTTGCCAGGCGTTTAGATAAAGTCCGACCAACATTAACGGTCTCCGACTTTCTTTTGTTAGGTTTTTTATATTTCGAAATGCCCCCTAATTGAGTTATAGTTTAAGATTTACCGTAGTAAATCATTAAGCTTCGTTTTATATTATTTTTTTACACTGAGACATAAAATCCTCAGCAATGCAAGTTGTTCCGCCTTTTTGCCCAAATTTAAATTAGGCTAAACTCGTAGGTCTGGCCGTCCATTAGTTATAGCGACATAGAGCAACCCTATTATAAGTGTGAATCTTTAAATAGTTATCCATTCTATATGCTTATCTCTGAGCGCTAGTTGACAAAATCTGTTAAATAAGTCTATCATCTCACACATTTTGTCAAGACCCAATGTGCCGTTCATAAATCTGAAGACGTTTATTAGGCTAATTTGGGGTCCTAACAAACCTTAATGAGAAAATTACACATTTGTGTAAATATATATAAATTATGTATAATAATATAGTATATAGCCATATTTGTCAAATAAAACATGTCATGATCGGTAAATGTCTTTTATTGTTAATATTTATTATCGCCTCTGTGGCATAGCTGTCCGGAGTAGGACTTGACTCCTTGAGGGAGGTTCGATAAGGGAGAAGGTTCGGGTTCGATCCCCGGGTCGCGCAACAAGTAATTGTTGTAATTTTTTCAATTTTCTAATGAAACCAATGTTGCCTGGTATTGGATATGTGCACGGTTGGTGATAAGCTTGCCACCTATCACATTGTGAGACTTACTGTCTTCGGCTAGACGTGGGTCACTGGTTGTAATATGAACGTGAAGACTTCGCCATATTACTGTAAATCTTTTAACTCCCCCCATTTTTTAATGTTTCCCAAGATTAGGTACATCAAAATGTGTTTAAAAAAAATATAATGTGGCAAATATGTTGTAAATGTTGGGGTGTGCTTTATATTTTCCTGTTTGTTACACATTAAAACAATAGAAACAGTTCAAAAAATAACACTTTCATTTCAAAGTTTTACCTAAGATCAGGTTCTTAATCCCATAGCAATATTCAGCCTACATTGCCCTTTTTTTTAATTTATAAATAGCCTCCAAGCAATTGTAGTGTTAATTTCAAGATCATATCATTAAATTAGAAGATTTGGACCTGTCTCGTATACGACTTGAGTGCTGTAGATTAAATGAGTCATACTTAGGCTATTAATGTATGATACTGTGCGAGACCCAATTGCTACATTTGAGTTAAATAGGTTGACAACGTTCTTTAACTCATGTTAGAGTGCCTGTAGTAAAATTATAAGAGTCTTTAAGTAGATTGTTTTTAGTTTTCAGTCATTTAAATGCAGTAAAAACCGACTTCAATTTCAATACTACGGCCTAAACACATAACCGCGATGCAGTGCCCCGTCACTAAAATCGACGGTTTGCGTTGCGGCGTCATAGACGTTTCTCTGTCATAGACCATCGTGGGAAACTTATTGCATTTTTGAATTAAAAGATAGTACTCTGTTTTAAATAAATAAATAAATAGTGTCGCGCCGCTACAATCGGTAGTGACGCTACCGCCGATTCTAGCGGCGCGGCGCCACAATGCGGTTATGTGTTTAGCCCCTAAGTCACGATTTTATAATTCTCTTTCGTCGGGTCATGACTTCGAAGTGGTTCTATATCCGTTTTGTGGTTCTTGAGCTGTACTCAATAATGCATAAATATTCATGTACCTTGGCGACATCATCGTTGACGACACATACTCGAAAATGTATGCATTACTCCCAAACCTCTCAGTTCAACTCATAAACATTTTGTCACATCTTGATAAAATTTAGATGGAATTATTTCGAAATCTTAACCTACTTTTCGAATAAAGAATCACCAAACCCCCTATTCTATTTATTCTATTCTATTCGATTACTATATATATATCGAATATCTATCTACTATATATCGAATAGAATAGTATAAAAAATGAGGCACTTGTGACGAGTCTATATAACACTAAAAACTACCACCGGATCTGAACGCGGCCACACACTGAGAAGATCCGGCAAGAAACTCAGCGGGCTTGTCTTTTTTCCTTATTCTATACATATTTATTAGTATTACATCACACATTATTACTAGTAAGAGATTGGTATGATGAACAATTAATCCCAAGCACTCTTATCCGATAGATATTCAGCAATGGCATAGTAACCATTTTTATACAATTTCACTTTGACACATTTTTTAAATTTATTTAATGGCAGGTCTTTCATATAATCGGGAAGTTTATTGTAAAAGCGTATACATAGGCCCATGAAAACAATAGCTAACTCGGTGGAGACGGGACACATGCACAGCAAGATTGTTTCTATTCCTCGTATTTACATGATGTATATCACAATTTCTTTTAAATGAATGTAAATTCTTCTGAATCTATATCAAATTTTCAAAGATCGAACCCGGGACCTCGAGAAGTCAAGTCCGACGCTAGACTACTAGAGCAGACACGATTAATAATAAATTTAATATACAAGGCACATATTTCATAATGGATAGAATTATATAACAAGGTATCCAAATGGGTGGTTTATTTAAAAGTCAACCCGCGTTTTATTATGTATATGCAATATCACATATGCAAATCAATTTGTAATGGTCCATTGTAGGTGAAGATTCAAGGTCAAAATGCTGAAATGCTGCTGTCTGCGTGTGAACAGTTTCTCGGGAAATCGGAGTCAGAGATACAACACATAGCGCTTGTGACACTGGAAGGTCATCAGCGAGCTATCATGGGGTCCATGACTGTGGAGGAGATATACAAAGACAGAAAGATTTTCTCCAAAAAGGTATTTATTATTTATCATAGAAGTATTAATATAAAAGCTCTCTAGAGTTTACGATTTTTTGGCTCAATTAAATATATTCTTTTCATTGAGCGGTTTTGATGAAACACTTAAGCTCTCGTGTTGATCCGACTCTCTTGTGAAGAATGTACAATCCGCGTTCCTGTCGCATTTTGTAATAGGCGAACACTGGTTAAATGGGTCATTACCAATGTTAGGTTAGTTTAGACATCTGTGATACTCCTGGTTTTGTGGATGTCCGTGGGCGGCGGTGATCACTTTCCTTCAGGTGACCCACTTGCTCGTTTGCCTCCTATTGTATAAAAAAAAGACCACTGGTGATGAAGTCTGCAACTTGTGCGGGTAGACAGGGCTGGCTTTACAGATGTGTAGGTCTCGAGGGAACAAAGGAGTGGAAATGAACAATTATTTTCACTCGAATTTTCTATAATATAATATATAATTTTCTATAATATTTAAGAACAATATAATCATGTTTGTACAAAGTAGTGTCGGTAAAGGTTATCTCCTACCGTCAGTAGAGACGTGTATTTGTTCGCTATTTTATCATAAGAGACTGCAATTAAAAAAAAATCATAAAACATACGAAAAGTTGGGTTGCTATTATAGCACACGTTTTAATTTATTTTTCCCCTTACCGACGGACAAACTGTAAAAAAGAAAATAATACCAAATATTCTAATACTTAATCTCGTTAACACGTAATCTATATATGACGTATACTAGCTGACCCAGCAGACGTTGTTCTGCTACTTTTTTATGTTATTTTACTAAAAAAATTGGGGTTAGTCAAATAGATGTTGGCCGATTCTCAGACCTACTTAATATGCTCACAAAATTTCATGAGAATCGGTCAAGCCGTTTCGGAGGTTTTCAATTACGCACACAGTGACACGAGAAATTCATATTTTAGATATAATATGCATTAATAATTAAATAAAACTTGAAAACCACTGTTTGGATCTTGATCAAATTTCAATCCTGATCAATCTTTGGCCATTTTGAAATGAAAATCCATTTGTTTTTTGATGAATAAAGGCCGTAAAACTCACAAAATAAACAAAAACATACATGCAAATTGATAACGTTTTACTTTTTCTGAAGCCAGTTATATATTGCTTAAACCCGGAGAACGCATTTTTGTTGATTCGGAATATATTTAATTTGCATAAACAAGAGATTCAGATGCTGTTTAAAACATTTTGTTTTTTATTTAACAGAAGGTTGAAGCGATATACCATCCATAAAAAAATTAAAGATGTTCAACAAAATGTTTAGTTGTATGTACCAATTTAATACCTAAACTGGCTGTTGTTTGCGACTTCGTACACATTCTTATGTGACTATTCGTGACTAGTGATAGAAACAAAAGATTTTTCTGCATTTAAGAATATCCTATATGGACCCGGACTATAAAGTATTACTACACACAATTAGGTAAAAAAAAATATTAGGTTACTCTCGAAGCTTGATTCATGCTATATTGGAAATTGGAATCGAATATGTCATTTTAGGTACTCTTGAACACATACAGGCGAATTATTACCATTAAGTTAATAGTAAATACTAAATAATTTTATCCTAATTGTTGAATTAATTTGTAACCAAATGTTAATAATTCCCTAATTCTGTGTTCAAAGGTACCTAAAGTGACATATACGATTCCAATTTCCAATTCACATGATATCGAGGTTCGAGAGTAACCATAAAGTTCCGTTCCATTATTTTTGCAACAAAAGTGAACAGACCAACAGACAAAAAATTTATTAGCCTTCGTTTTAGGTTCTCTATCCTAAATACAATACGTAGCTATCATTATTTAAAAAAATCATGTATAGATTTAGCGTTATTACTGTTTTATGATATGTATAGATGACTAGCTGCTACCTGCGGCTTCGCCCGCTTTTTCACAGAAACCCGGTGTGCGATCGGGATTAAAAATAGCCTATATGTTAATCCGGGTCACAATTTATCTGTCTTCCAAATTTCAGACAAATCCGTTCAGCCATTCGAGCGTGAAAGAGTAACAAACATTCATACATCCATACTTACAAACTTTCGCATTTATAATATTAATAGGATTATATTAATTATGTTTGTCGGCGTCCGGATGCGACGATCGCCTGACTCACAGTTGGTAATCTATTTAATTAGGTCAGGTATTGGATTAATCCACTAGTTTTTTTATCTGACTACTTACTAATACTTACTTACTAATACTTTTATCTTGTTTCATCTATATGATGACATTTATAATGACCTTTAATCTCACATCGGTATTTTAATAGAGATAAGATTGTAAGTCAATTTTTAATGAGGACTAACGTGGTTGGAATTTAACTTTCAGGTCTTCGAAGTTGCCTCGAGTGATCTTATAAATATGGGCATCACGGTCGTCTCCTACACATTGAAGGACATCAGAGATGATGAGGTAAATATATTGTTAAACTAGTCGTTGATAAGAGATGATGAGAATAATTTGTTGCTAAATTAGTTGATCAGAGATGATGAGGTAAATTTGTTGCTAAACTAATGGTTGATTAGAGATGGTGAGGTAAATTTGTTGCTAAACTAATGGTTGATCAGAAATGATGAGGTAAATTTGTTGCTAAACTAGTCGTTGATCAGAGATGTTGAGGTCAATTTGTTGCTAAACTAGTCGTTGATCAGAGATGGCGAGGTAAATTTGTTGCTAAACTAGTCATTTATCAGTGATGATGAGGTAAATTTGTTGCTAAACTAGTCGTTATCTGCGGTTTTTCCCACGTGGTAAATTTGTTAAACCCTCCCTCGAAAACTCGTTTAGCTATCGGGATACAGTGGACGAGATGATACTCCAGCCACCTATCCACACCGTAGAATTGTATCCTGACATCGTTCCGTTGCAACGAGAAAGAAAACAAGTAAACATACATTCGTATTTATTATAAGATGTTCATTATTTCAAGATTTTTCCGTCCACAGTTTTGCAAAAGGATTCAGATTATTAGATGTTTTCTTCTATTTTGTGTAGTTTTTAATGGAATAGTACGCAGACGAGTTGGAGGTTTACTTGATGGAAACTGACATCCGCCGCCCACGGATAAATGTAACACCAGGTGTCTCAAAGTAACGTTGGCGTCCTTTTAAAGATAATTTAATATCCCCAAGTCGTAATGATTCTGGAACACTGCCGTCTTTAATAGATCCCATAATATGATACATGTTGTATAGCTTGTGCCCGTGCGTGACTGGCTATATCAATAAATGTTATAAAACAAAGACGCTTTCCGCTGTCTCTCCGTATGTATGCTTAAATCTTTAAAACTACGCAACAGAATTTGATGCGGGTATTTTTATAAATAGAGTGATTCAAGAAGGAGGTTTATATGTATAATAGGAGCTGCTAGTATATATGTAAATGGTTGTTTACCAACATGGTCATAGGCGGCAACAGTAGTTGATCGCAAAAGTGCCACTTTCCGATGCACAGGATAGGGTAGTCGGTAGACTTGCACAATAGGCATCGATATTATTTATCGTGGCTATAGACCAAGGTTGTCTTACTATAATAAGATCTGTGTGCTTGTTCGCGTTTTTATCATATAAAAATAACACTCACGCACGCATACACACGCTCGCACACACACGCTCGCATATACACGCACGCACGTACACTCTCATGGATTTTAGAATTGTCGTTGTCAAGTAGAGGCTAAAATAGCGATGAATAAAGTTTAAACATATTACAAATTTAATTTCCATTTCGCCCGGAAATTGATACAGACTATCGATAAAAGATACTTAACTACGTCGTCAAGAGCTCTACAATTAAAAACGCTTCATAAGCAGCCAATAGTGTAATAAGGTCACGAAAATATTCTCTCAGTTTAACATCAAAGTGACATTTGAAAGTACGCGTTTTCTTAAGATCAGGAATCGTATGTTATAGTCCTTATTTTTTTTTATTATGTTAGAAGGCAAACAAGCAGACGGATTTCTTGATGGTAAGAAATTCACGCCGCCTAGAGAAACCAAAGGTGGTGATGATGCAATGCCGACCTGAGACCGGGATTTTGGGCCTTGAGCAGAAATAAGTTTACCGGCGACCTTATCCTCCGAACCGGAATACCTCAACGGCAAGTACTGACGTTATGGCGGCAGGAATAGGTAAGGCGGTGGTACCAATCCAGGCGAGTTGCTGCGAAACTTTACCACCTTGTCAGATGTCATGGCGTCAGTGACGGTGTAAGCCTATGCTCGCCTTTTGCGAGCTGCCTGGCAAGAAGGCAAATGGTCTATTCTACAAAGGAGCCCGAACCAACAAGCAAGAAAAACAATATTGTTACTTTTCACGCGTATAATTGTTTAAATTTGCTTCGAAAGAGGAAGCAAATCAACTATATGGTGCCCACCTGAACCCGGTGTTATCAACCGCGTGTGACTACACACCGGCCGTAAACATACCTACCAAATTTAGAAGACCCCGTCACGTCCTATCGTATTCTCCGGATCCAATAAAAGCGGCAAACGCAAGCCAACCTAAAAATTAACTTTTAAAACGCTACGCTACACCGTCGCTGCCGGTCTCGGCTAGAAGATCTCTCTTGCGTGGGGCGCCTAACGCCGAGCGACGAGCCGCCACTACTCCTTCATCAAGTCTGCCCAGTAACCAGAACGGAGCACCAAGTCGCGGTACGGTCTCCAGGGAGGCAGCCCTTGTTGCTGGCGTTGTAAGGAACAGTCCAATTCGTTTAAATAATGATGTCTCAAGCTAAGCACTCTGCTCGGTCCACAAAGCCTGGTGAAGTTGTAAAAACCGCGAGGTTGGCGACACATTAGTTATTAAAAAAACTCTATGATTATAAAATAGTTGAGGATTTGTTTGGTGCTGCAGCTACATCACACAAAACCGGATTGCAGTAGGTATGTCTAAAGGATGAAAGAAAGGATTCATTGATTGGTATTATATTTTACACGAAATTATTACATGTTTTGTAAAAGTGTTCACGTCGTACTGTCGCGTCCAAGAGTTTTAAAAAGTTATAAGTTTTTAACGAACTGCAATTGATTTTTATGTATAAGAAGATAATGATTGAGTATTTTTGTTAACTTTTTATCCTGGGGCTTTAAAATAAGGCATCGGTAGTCACTACCTATACTTATTAGTTTATTAGTTTACGCTAGACAGGGTTAAATTTAATTATAGTTTTAAAATGTTTTGAAAATAAATAATTAAACTAGTTATAAATATAAATAATGGGCTGAAAAGTTAAAGCATATATAATTAAGTAATATTTTTTATAAATATTAATATTTGCACACCAAAATATGGTAGAATATGTTGATATACTTAAATATTTTTGTAACATCTCATTTACACACATATTCCTCAAAATGAATAATTTTCTTTCTTTCTACTTTCTTAATTCTAACTTATTAATTACTTCTTTTTTAATGTTTTATTACAAGGCCGAATAAATAGATAAAGTACCTCATCGTAAGAAATATGCGTTATATTTTCAGGATAATATAACACATATTATGTTAAAGACGCATTTCTTAAATCGGCTTTCATACAAACTGATCCTTCTTTGTGAACAATTTTAGCAGGCTGAAATACTCTCCAAACCGAAATACATGGCTAACATGGACTTTATATTGGACGGTATAGGTAAGGTTGTTCTTCTGAACCTATGTTTATATAATCTCCTCAAACAAAAAGGTTGTCTGGTAGAGATAGCTTTGTTTCGCGATAAGACCGCCTTTTGTGTACTATAAACTATAATAATATGCTCTTGTTAATACATATTTGTAGCGTTTTGTAATAAGTTTAATTGTACAGAATAAAGAGTTCATTTATTCATTCAAACATTAAGGTTGTGGCGCTAATCTTAGACGAGTTAAAAATAGACCTGTATACTTACTCTTGAATCTCGATGTCATGTGAATTGGAAATTGGTAGTCTATGTCATTTTAGGTACTCTTGAATATTGTACTAGCGGGTTATTAACATTTAGTTCCAAATAAATTCAACCAATCCGATAAAATAACGTATTGCTTACTTACTCTGTTCAACAGTACCTAAAGTGGCATACTCGATTCCAATTTCTAATATTACGTGAATTGAGCTTCAAGGATAACCCTACTGTGCACTTTTTTTGTAAAAGTGTCCGGAATCAACAGGGAGAGAGTTTTTAACGTTTGTTTATTTTTAGGGTTACCTAAAAGCACTTGGTATGGCGCGAACAGCTGAAGTGAAACGTGACGCTCGCATAGGCGAGGCAGAGGCTCAAGCTGAGGCGAGGATCAAGGAGGCAATGGCAGAGGAACAACGAATGGCCGCTAAATTTCTCAACGACACCGAAATTGCCAAAGCGCAACGTGATTTTGAATTGAAAAAGGCCGCGTATGATGTTGAAGTTCAAACGAAAAAGGTTAGTGGCCTCTTTTTGTTATATGCATTTGGAGGCTGGTCGATAGATGAATGATGTTTGCTGTGTGTAAAGTATTACAGTAAGTAGTTTACGCCTGTATCCAGAATAAGGCTGGTAGAGGTACAATCAACGCATACACGGTGTGTTTTTTTAATTTTTCCAGATTATTTTTTCTCTTTCTACTGTAATTTTTACCCCTCGTAAGTTGAGGGGTAGGCGTAGGAGTACATGCCTCGATTAACCGCGAGGCTTGGTTTCAATTCTTCTCAGAGGCAGGAATTGTGTGATAAACATCTATTATGTTATGAATACAGAAAGATGTTTATGTATTTGTTTATTTATCGATTCCCGGGTCTGGTAACAAAAAGAAAATTAAGTTTTCCCAATTTTCTTAAAAAACCTTTCTCGAGGTTGGATATGTGCCCGGTTGGCGATAGGCTTGCCACCTATCACATTGTGGGACTTAGTGTCTTCGGCTAGTCGTGAGTGCCCTGGTTGTGCCTCTGCCTAACTCCTCGGGGATTTCAGCGTGAAGATACCTTCATGTTTAGATAAATATTGTGTAATTTGTCCAAAGATAAGCATTTAAATTGTTCGTTTGCTAGTTGGTCAGTGGGGGGATAAATTTTAAAACTGAATTTTTACCCGGTTAACCTCAAGCAATTAAAAATTTGGCATCTTACTTTTAGTTCCGGTGACAATGCAATTACACATATTCATTATTATCGTCAATACAAAATGGCTGTCGTAACAAAATGGCTGATTTTTTTATGCTCACGCTTATCAATATGGACATCAAATGAAACGGCTTGGGAATAGAATTCAATACACCATTAAAGTAAATCAAATTCAGCAAAAGTATTTTTTTTTTATTATTATCTTAATATTTTATGTTAATTCGCTGTTGACTATAAAGTCAAAATTGGTATAGTAGATTTGGAGTTTATCATGAAAATGAGTGAGTTTTTTTTTGTGTAAAATACTAACTGAGCCGGCTCTTTGTTCTGTCGTAAATATCATGTAGACATATCGTGTAGAATTATCATATATCGTCGATATGAGATATGCTTTTCTACCTATTTTCATACCTACCAAATGATTATAAAAACGGAAAAATATATGAGGCTTATGGATGTCCTGTTGGAACGAAATATCGATTAAAATCTTGTTTTTAATTCTTTCCCATCCCGCTCAGCGTGTCAGCCAAAATCGTCAGAGTCGTTTTAGGGGAGTGAGATTACAACTCTAGATTTTATAAATAAGACGACCCCTATCTCATGCCATTGCTACAAATGTCGTGATACTAGGCATTTGATATCTACCTACTCAGCAAGGGATTTCGTCTGAAAATATATATGTATGCACATACTGATCTTTCTCAATTTTAGGCCGAAGCAGAAATGGCTTACGAACTACAAGCGGCGAAAACGAAACAACGCATTAAAGAGGAACAGATGCAGATCGCTGTGGTGGAGAGGACGCAAGAGATCAACGTGCAAAAATGGGAGGTGCAAAGGCGCGAGAAGGAACTAGAAGCTACAGTTCGTCGGTAAGTTTTATTATTGAATCTATATATTAATACGTGATGCCAAAACTTTGGACCCCTTTTTACGAAAATTGCGCAGACGTAGAAGCATACAATTTGGCACACTTATAGTTTATCTGTAGGAGAAGTGCAGAATGCTAATATTTGTCAATAATAATGGTTATAAAGTACATTAAATCAATAAATAAAACATTATCCACACTAACGTGCATTTGACACACACAAACAAATATATTGGTGATAACGATAAAATATCACAGATGGCGCAGTAAAAAGTTTGGAAACAAAGTTGTTGGTCTTGAGAAATGAAGATGGCGTTCTTATCAACAAGATATTAAAATTTATTATGGTCTAATTTCGACCAACGGGCTATCACTAGTTTTTATAATTGTAGTTTTCATCTTGTTTATAGTTTCAATTTCATTTGGTTTATAACTTGTATGACATAATATTGCTAAGAGTCATTTGCATGCCAATTAATTGGTATAGTAGAAGTGTACACTACTTGTATAATTGTAAAACCTCAACTGTATACCCCGCTAAAAGCAAATAAAGTTGATTTATTGAGTATTATGTCCCTATCAATCAGTTTAAAATCCTGGCTGTAAGGTATCACGCCAGTAACATCCGCGGTGTTTATAGGTGACGGTTCTTTCTTACCATTAAAATAGCTGTATGCTTCTTCGCAATCTTATGGAATAAAAAATGCAGTTAAAAATTATAGTTCAGAAAAAAATTGAAGAAGGATTCCAACTCCAACGCTTATAATCGATCGTGATGAAGTTAAATACGCATACATACTGTGACATGAAGAGACATGTTATCCTTGTCTAGGCTGGATTGACTACTGAAATTTAGCTGAAGGGTCGCTCTGACACAAAGATGGATATGGGCTACTTTTCATCCCCGTGTGATATCTATACTACAATCAAAACGCGTTTATTTTGGATTCATACTTTCATACACGTAGATCGGTTGTGACAAAATTTAATAAGCTGCCTATAACTTTTAATAATGTAATTTTCATGTATTGGGGCTGTATAGAGTTAACTGTTAAAAAAATTAAAGGCTTGTAGTTTATTGAAGTCTTGTGTTAGGCATGTATCTTAGATTGGCAGCCTCATTGGTCAAGCGTACCCCGACCAACCGCATCGCTCGGATTCGATTACCGACGGGGGCAGACTTTTGTGTGGAGAACATTTAGATGTCTGCATTTCCGGGTCTGGGTGTTTAATAAATTTATTCTGGTACAAATTTAAGTATTTCTATGTATTCTCATCGTTGACTAATATCCATAACACAAGTATATAAATTGTTTACTTTGGGGTTAGATTCAATTTCTGTTACTTGTCCAAGATATCTTTATTTATTTTTATTATTGACTGTTATAAATAAAAGCTTTTTAAACCCACTATCTTCTCAAAAGATTGAAGCGTTAAGGTGGGATTGAATGAAAAATGAAAAGCGGAATGACCAAACGAGCTTACCTGATGAAGTTCTATTGTTTGTTAAACTACAGACCATTTTCCTCATTTCTCTAATGGTAGCCATTGCCTATCACGACCGCAATATTATACTCGTGATATTTTTAATATTAATAATGTCGACATTCGTCAACAGACCAGCAGAAGCTGAGAAGTTCAAGTTGGAGAAGTTAGCTGAAGCAAACAGGCTAAAGACGGTTCTCGAGGCGGAGGCTGAAGCCGAGGCTGTCAAAGTGAGAGCTGAGGTAAGGACGTGAATTTTTAATCGATACTAAAAAGGGAGAGGATGTCGATTCTACGATTACTGTTTTTTTTGTATGTTACGTGATTACTCGGATAATAATTAATGAACAGATTTTGATAGTTACTTTGTTGGTCATGATTTCGAGGGACCACCCTTAATATATTACTAACGGACTAGTTATTTTCTAAATAGACGATAATGTGACGTGGTCAAGGTATACGAAAATGTAAGCATGTATACAAATAAATGAAATGGAAGTGTCTGCTTGTAATATTAAAGTAACTGCTTTTTATGACATGTGTACGAATGTATATAGGCACTATTACAAATAACTTTTTTTTTTTGCGATTTTTGTCTGTCTGTTCCGGCTGGAAACCGAAGTTGACGGGACTTACACTGGCTTCCAGCTCATAGGCTACTTTTATTTTATGATGAGGTCGCGGGCACAGCTAGTTATTAATATTAATGGAAACTCAAAATTTACCTGCCAAATCTTGATAGACTTTAGATAGGACCACGTTAAGTTACATATTCAAATTAAAGAGTGTCCTGTGTCAATCACACAACATATTTTATGCCGTGAAGCTTTAATACTACTGTCATGGTCATGTGGAAAGAATGATAGATGAAACATTGAGAAAGCAGATATACAATGCGAATGTGGATGGATGTAGGTACCCGGGGAGACCAAGGCTGACATTTCACGATCAGATCAATCGGATATTATCTGAGGGTGGTGTCAAGAGTCTCCGAAACCGGCCTGCTGGTATGTAAAGGATAATGGATGTGGAGAAAACGAGGCAGGTTTGCCAGAACCGTGAGGTTTGGCTCTTGATACTCTGTGCATACCTCGTAAGGGATTTGGCGTTAAGATATATATGTATGTATGTACGCAAGTAATAAGGTGTCTCTAACTAATATCTACGTAAAAAAAAAATCCACAAAGGAAAAGATTTCTGGCATTCAGCAGATTATAGTTAATGCTGTACCCTATCCTACGATTGCGGACGGGGTAGCTGAATTCAAAAGAGGTAGATCAAGCTGATAGATGGTCTCCGTTACGGAAGATAATGTTAAAAGCGTTGCGGAACTTGTATTGGAAGACAGAAGGATAACTAGAAATGATATAGCTGAGATCCTAAAGATATCATTCTGTTGTAGCGTTCAAACAATTTTAACTGATTCGCTGTAGTTCAAAAATGTGTCTGCAAGATGGGTGCCACGAATATTGACCAACGAAAACCATAAGCGACGTGTGGCAATTTCTAAGCGTAATCTCGAAATGTTCCATCGAATTCGGATAATTTTAACCATCGCCTTGTCACCATAGATGAAACGTTGGCCCACCATTTCGATCCCGAAACTAAGAGACGTTGGAAACGACCATTCCCTCCAACCGTTAAGAAATTTCGAGTCGCTTCTGCCGCTCGCAAAGTTATGTTCTCAGTTTTCTGGGATAGTTTCGCAAGCAACAAGGAATAAAGAAGCGCGTTGTCCTAAATGTGCAAAGGGAGATTATGTGGAACAATACTTTTTTTCGCATATTTTCATAGTTACTTTAAGATTTTTTTAAGTCAATCTCGTATTGCGATGTCAAATGGAGTGAATTCAACATTTATTTGTGGAATATATGTGGAATATATATGTTAAGATTGTTTTTATTTGCAGATTACGTGTGTTAACAATGTTACACCAAAAATTTCAATTGTTCACTTTGCTTTGATTTTTTGATTGAATTACTTTGATTCAATCCCTAACCAAAAGCAAGTAATCGGGACTTGAAGCATTAAATATTCGATCATATTATATTTGATCTTGGAAAGAGTTTTGAACTCTATAGATAGTATAGATCACATTCTATTATCGATAATATTATTCAATTAAATCAAAACCACCCATCGAGATCGAATGCTAATACGGGTTCCTCACTCGCAATATATACGCCTAATGACCTCGAAATGCACGGCGCTTACGACTTTTTTACGAATTGAAGATTGTAGCTTTCGTTCTTAAAATAATGATATTAATAATCATTTCCAATAGTGAAATGAAAGTAAAATAGACTACAAATAATTTAACAGATTTATGTAAAAGTTTTATTTATTTCCGTCGACTTAGCTTTAGCCTTCTTCACTATAGTCTTACGGTTTGGAAGGCAGGTAATTTGGTACACAAATACAGGAGGTTTAACATACCTACTAGACCCTGGTTGTCAGCATAGCATTGCCGTCATTGTTATTTAAAAAAATCGTGAAAGAATCTATCGGATACAATCCTGCTACTTCTTTTCGGCCCGGGTTACAGTGTATAATAGATCATCGGCCCCCTGGACGGCAACTCTTAAGAGGCGATCTTAGTTTTCAGGAGTAGTAGCAGTTTGCCCGGGAAGGGATCCTATTCCTGCTTCCTGCGGTAGAAAAGAGTAAGTCTCTAGTATCGAACCTAACCCGGTTGTTGCAACTCTCAGTCTTACAGCACGAGTATCAGAATCAGAAAGAAATTTATTCAGTTTAACCATACAAGTGGTACTTCTGCGCGTCGACATTTTTTTAAACTACCACCTGATCGAAACGCGGCCACAT
>NJDC01001688.1:916221-927865 GCA_002245475.1 Calephelis virginiensis | reverse complement strand
CCCGGAAAGACCTAGGTTGACATTCCACTATCAAATCGCTCGGGTGTTATCCGCGGTGGTGTAGTCCCCGAAATCAGCGTGCTTGAAAAGGAAGTCAGGCAGGTCGGTACTCGATACCCTCTGCCTACCACGGAAGGCACTAGGCGTGAAGATATGTTTGTATTTATAGTTTATTGCATAACTGGCTATTGCCCGCGACTTCGTACACGCCTTGAAGTGTGTGTCCGTTGTATTTTTTCGGAATGAAATATATCCAGACCGTCTTTATTAATGTAAATTACTCCAAGGCTCAACCTCGTATTACAGTCTTTAATGTGATACAGACTATAATGTCAGCTTATTTTTACTCCTACGTTAGTCCATGTTTATTAATAAGTCGGTTAATGTTTACCCGGACTTGTAAGCTGCTCATACACTAAAATTTGGTAAAAATCCGTTCAGTAGCTTTCGTGTGGAAAGTGAACGGACAAACCTACAATAAATGTGATAACCTTTTTATATCTATAGATTCCGAGAATATCAAAAGTTATCGGATTCTCAATAACAAGCGCTAGGTCATTTATGCTCCGTAGATAACGTTTCATAAGATATTATAATTTTAGTACTTTCCGCCACAACGCTTGTGAAATAGCTGTTGACGTAATCGATTACAACGAATCAAAAATTCGACATATACTTAATGTCCACAGTAGCTCAAATTAGTATCGTTATTCAAAAACGTCAAAGGGTATATATTGGTTCAGGTCCTGTCCGAGTTGCAACTTTTGCTTTCTTTAAAAAAATTTAAACATTACGTAAAGCATGTAGAACCAACCATTCTTATGAATTTGAACATAAACTCTGTAAATGTTTAGAAAGTGATAAAAATACAACTTAACTTGGAATTAAAATTTGTTGATTAATAAACTTAGTTAGAGTAAGCGGTTCTTATAAGGAAAAACTTGGAAATCTTTTTCAATCATTTTTTTTTATTTTTGTCACTTTCTTGTATTTGCTTATTAAGGCTCAAAGTGGAATCATTCACTCTTCATTGTTGTGGCTTGGCGTCAGTAATCTGCACATTCTTTACTCGTTAAAGGTTAAAGTAGATTTAACTGTTATCTTGATCATAGATTAGTTAAGTGGTTTTTACTAATGAGGCCAAGTTGCATGTTACATTTAAGTAATATTGAGTTATTTGATCTCTCTATGGTAAGTATTCATTATGAAATCCTTTGCCACTTTAGAAGGCAAGGTAGAAGGTGAGATAACGATAGAGACAAATATCCTAACATCATATTGTCATGACATCAAATTTAGCATTTTTGATATCTCTAAAAATGTATTTATAATTTTCCTTCCAATACTACAAAAAAAGTAAAGATAAGAATAACGGTTATAAACGAATTATTTTTAAAGTCAAGATAAAAAGTAGCTTAAATATAATTCTATTTAATCGTTTTAAAAGAAGAATTTATGTATACACATTTGTATTTTGTAAATATTTACAACAAAAAAGGTTTGTAGTCGAAAGATAGCTCCAAAGAGGTAGTTGTAGTAATTTATGAAATTTAGTTATTTTTAATCACAGCTAAAAAATATTAGAAATTGACTGGATTTTTTTTTTACTTCAGCCTACAAGTTCATTAACGATTACGTGACAGCAACCTTAATTGACAATTAAATTGACAACGTTTTTGTTATCTGACTCTAAACTAGTCATGACTTTTTTTGTAGCATTCGAAGGCAAACTACACACGAACTCCGTTGTGCGGCTCAAACTAGTTCTGGTTTTTTGTAGTATACGAAGGCAAACATCTCACTAACTTTGTTGAAACTCAAACTAGTTATGACTTTTTTGTAGCATACAAAGGCAAAACACGCACGCAAACTTCATTAATTTTAATGTTATTAAACAACTAAATAAGTTTGTACAAAACACGATGTTTATGTCTAATGCGTAATGTTGTGAAGTTTACGGTTTACCTTCCACCCTACCCTTTAGACTGGTATCGGACATAAGTCAGTGGTACTGAGTGCCACTATGCTGTGCAGCAACTAGACCAGATTAGTTTCTCCAGTGTGCCGTGGTAGATGTAGGTAATTGGTGTTGGATACGTGTCCTTAGGTCCTGGCCGTAAGAAAGCTTTGCACCAGCAACATCAATGGTGACGTCTGCCTCTTACCATCAGATCCGCCTGCTAGATCACATTCTTATAATATTAAACAAAGTAATCCAGGAAAGACGATGCAGGACTATTTTACTTTGTCTGACTGAACACTAATAATATAATGCAGGAACTTCCACTAAGATATTAGCAGGTGATGTGGTCGTCTCATCCCTACGCGTTTTTCTTTTTGTGAAATATACCTAATTCTCATTTGTTTCATTCGCAGGGTCTTCAAACCGCGTAAGATGCAGTAAAAAGAGGTAATGCAAGTTTACATTTCAGTTGCTTCAATGTTCTTAAAATATTAACTTTCCTAAAATCATTCCGTCTTCAAACAGCAAAGTATTCGAAGCTTGTTCGCTATTATATGTAACGTACTAGATGTAAGGAGTTTCAGTTACCGTAATAGTTATTGCCCAGAGTTCGATATTTATTTTATGACTGATCAGATCTGTTAATATAGCTGTGTGAGGTGTTGTGATAACCCTACGGGCGTAGGCTCGACAAGCGACAGCACTTTTGATAAACGTTTAATATGCGACCAATCGTCTAAAGTTCTCAAAGTAGTTGAAAAATGACTGTTATACTAATAAAGTGATATCTATATTTTTTTATTTAATTAAACGGTCATTAGTATATGAGAATATTTGGTGTTCAAAAATACAGTTTAGGAAAATCTTTATATGTAACGTAGCGGCCACTTGTAGACAACCCTGTACCTTTGTAAAAATGCCAATTCTATAGGACGTCTTGTCGTTCCAATGTTTTTATGTTGTATCTACTTTTTGATATTACGTCGACTAGTCAAATTATATACTTTATATTTTAATAAAACCTTTATTTATGTCATTAATATCTCAATTTGAACTCGATTATATTTATGTTATTATTATGATTTTTGTATTAGCTAATATTTTTTATTATGTATTCTCAGATTATAGACGGAGAAACGATTTTTTGGAAAGCAATCTAAAAGAAATATAATGTAGACTTTGAATGTGTAATTCAAAAATATTTTTTTAACAGAGTGAATCTAAAACTATATAAGGATTATGATATAATCATATACCTATATGTTTCGGTGGCCTGGTGTAAAAAGGATCAAAACATCACAATGTACCTTGAAATGTGTTTCACCGCCAATACATCCATTTGGCTTGTATAATCGAATAAGAAGAGTATGGATGGGACTTTCTAAGCTGAGACGTAAATTATTCCTTGCAGGGATTTTCCGCGACTGAGTTATAGTACAAATACCACTAAGTCAATATTTGAATTGTGTTTAATTCATGTTGGTCTAAGGTCCAAAAAAACTGGACAGATTTTTTTTTTTTATTAAATGATGAAATGTTAAGACAATAAAAAACATTATCCCGGCTTAAATAAGACGTATGAAATGTGTAGAAATTGGGTTACTTGTTATTTACCTGGGTTGCCAGGTGTAAACGGATATGTCGATGGCAGTTACTTCGACAGGATGGGTTAATATAAAAAAAATTGATCGACTGCTGATATGCAGTTTTATTGCAACCACGTTGCTATAGCCTGCAAAAAAGATCGGTATAAGTAATGAAAAATATTTTTTTTTAATTATTTAATACATTCTGTCTAAGATTTTTTGGCAACTTGCTTACTAAATTTATTATAAAATGAGTTTATATATTAAAATATATCACGAGTCTCTTATGTTTTTGTTTAAATGGAAAAAGATAACATACACTTAAAATAAGTATAGTTAACGCTCAGCAGATTTATCACCATTGTCTCTTTTTTCGCCTAACCAATAAAGCTACTACACAGCCCTCATTTCCGTAAAAATACTTTGGTTCTTTTCAAATCAGGCCACAATTTCGTTGCGTTTTTACAACAGCATTATTCCTAGGAATGTACAAAAAGGTGGTTTGGTGTTCGCTAATTTTAATTGCATCGCTTTTAACGGATAGTTCATTCCACTGTAAGGAGAGCACGATAACATTTACCTCAATATTATTTTGGTTTTACGTGCCATAAATATGCGTTATTATTTAAGTATAGTTAGAGGATGCTTCATAATAAATAGCATTTTATACTATTACTCAGGGCCGGATTAAGACGTCTGGACGCCTCGAGGCAACTAAGGAGTGGAGACAATCTGTTACCATTTTTTCCTAATAAAATGATCAATTTTTGTCAAGTTTTCTAATAATATTTAAAAACAACATTATTGTGTTTTTACAAAGTACTGTAGGTTAAATAGTGAAAAACAAATCAAAGGAAAATATATTGACTAGTGTTTACTAGTCGGAATTTGAAACACTTTTAAAGAAGTCTTTAGTGTGGGGGGTCCCTCGTTTGTGGAGGACCAAAGGCTTTCGCTCCGGTTACCGTCCTCTATATCCGGCTCTGCTTTTTCTACACTGGTCTAACATACCGGCTACAGGACAGCGACGCACCTATATCGTCTATATTGTAAATAGGCCATTATCTCTGACCATCACGAGACCCGGGTGCGTGTTCTCTGAACGTTAACATAAAAAAGACTACGCCCGCACTTTAAAGTAATTTATTCTCTCTCATAGGAACCCGTTTAAATAACGGGACAAATGATATCCTATGTCACTCTCCAGTCTCCTAACTATCTCCACACAGATAAAAAAATATATTAGAAGTTCACTCCATAGCAACGAGGAGGGACAAAAACCCACAGTTCGCGGTTGTATAACTAAAATATAGATAAAAAAAAATGTAGCACAAAATCCTGATTAATAATATTCCCTAAGCAAATAACATATTTTTTCAATTAAAAATTAAATATGAAGCATTAGGGTCTAAGGAAAATGTGTTGTTACATTGAAAAATGCTATTCATTTTGTTGCATTTACTGCTTACCAACTACAGGGACGGATCCAATCTTCGAGTTAGGGGGCGAGATATACCCGAAATTAATTCAGGCAGACTCCAAATTTAATAGGGCGAATAGTGTTCGATTAGACTACTGATCTAGACTAATTACCTCCCCTTCTCCCATGGATCCGCCCTTGTTACGAAGTATGTTACAAAGAGGGACACATATTTAAAATATGTCGTAATTAATATGATAATGTATTTATGTATATAAAACGCTTAAAACCCCACCGATTCTTTTGAAATAAACAGATAAGCGAACTGGTGCACAAAATAAGACATAAGAAAACTTTAAATTCTTCTCACCAGATCAACAGAACGAAACCTACGGCCTACGACGCCTAGTACTTATAAGATAAGTAGATTAAGTTCCTTGAATCAAAGAAGACGCCTAAAATAGTAGTATTAAATGTTAATAACTAATGGTCCCAAGGAAGTTTTGTTTGAGGTAAGATGTTCAAAATTTCACTCGAAGGATATGTTTATATTATTAATAACTGGACCAACATTTATGATTTTTTTTAATATTCAGTAACATTCTGAACGAATAATGACTCCGAAATACATGTCTAATAATGTGACTATGAGTATAACGCGCATAGTAGTTGAGTAATAATTTTTCTCACTAATATATTTCTTATGTACGTACTTTAATATATGTTATATAAATCTTCTGTATGTGTGTTTGTTATCTGACTCCTAAACGGCTGGGCCGATTTGGTGGAAATGTTAGGTCGTCGTAATAACAAATTTAGCTGAGCCGGTGAATTTTATACCGCCTGAATTTCGTGATATACCGATAGGGGTTTTCATCAGGAGTTAGATGGCAGACAGACGCACACACATATGTTATTTATGTATCTAATATTAAAATAAGACTTTTAATTTCTTCATGTAAACTTCATTTAAGAACAAGCCTTACCACATTAAAACTACCATGTCAACGAAATTGTTAAAAGTTACAAATTTAACAAGATAGAAAATAATTAGTTTGCCGGTTAGAACTTAGATGACATTTTCATTTCATTAAACATTCTTTTATAATTATTGTAACATACAAAAGTAGAAGCAGATTTTTTTATAGAAAATACATAAATTTAATAAAAGACCTTTGCATCTGTAGTCCATCCCTGCCTTTTGATTAATTTGTATAGGTGTTACAAATCTTTTACGTAATTATCTAAAAATTGTGTTCACTGGTTTAAAGTACAATTAACCTTAATTAACCTCAGTAACATACTTCTGGTAAGCATTTTTATATTATTTTGTAAGCTATTTTGAAATATTTTTACTAACGTATTTAATTTGTATATACAAAGTTTTCCTTAATTATTATACCCATCATTTATGCACAAATTATTAAGTGTTTTTATTGCATATTTTAAATTTTTCGTATTATCTAAGTGTAATATTAGAATTAAGTTTAAAATGTTCACTGCATCCTTAAGAAAAAGAGATGAAAAACATTTTAAGAGAGTTTTATTATTAGTGTAAAGAATAATTTTTACTCGTTAAATATATTTAAGGTTAACTCAAATATTAATAATTATAAATAAGCCTATAATTTAGGAAGTGCCTTTAATTGTGGCGGCTTATGGTTCAGAATTGAATGTTTGTATAAACGTATTTTCCATTGTCGGCTTTTAGATAAAACTTTTAAACTTAAGTAGAACAGATATTCTGAGGGAGTAGACAAAATTAGTGGTGTCCTTTTTTTAGTAGGAACCTTTAGTAGAAACCTTAGGATGTCAAATACCTCTAGCACAACAACATTGAGTCATGGCGAGTTATTTTTGAATCATCACTGAGTAATATCAATATTTGTGAAAAAATATTCATCACGAAAAGGAATAAAATCGCTGAGTCTGATTTTTTTTATAAATTGGAAGACAAACAAGCAGTCGGATTTCCTGATGATAAGAAATTCACATCGCCTAGAGACACCAAAGGTGAATGGTGCGTTGCCAAACTGAGGCCGGGATATTAGGCCTCGAGGAAAAATAAGTTTACCGGCTACCTTACCCTTCAAACCGGAACGCGTCATGACGCTTTGGCGGCAGGAATAGGTAAGGCGGTGATACCAATCAGGGTGAGTCGCTGCGAAACTACCACCTAGTCAGATGTCATGGTATTAGTCACGGTAAGCCTATGCTCGCCTTTTATTACTTATAATTTGGGGCCTGACAAATAGAGGGGGTGGTATTAGCAATGTGTTGTCGATTTCGGTTAATATGTTTTTTTAATAAATAATAATGGTATTGTGATCATCTTGAGAATGATATATAATTTTTTTTTTGATAAACACATAGTGATCATTAAAAATTGTACCTACACCTGGCGCTTGATGAAAATGTATATAAATGCGCGTACTAAGATAAAACGTGTACGTTTTTACTACAATGCAGACAAATTAGATGCCTGTGTTACGAGTTCCAGTTAACAATAGACAATAATTAACATTGCATAACGACGCTTTCCACACAAAGAAACATAACTCATCTTTTAAGTCAATCTCTGTCAAATCTTGCTTTACTTCGTAGTTAGAAAAATTACACTTGAAGTAGGTCAAAAAAGGATTAGAATTGCAATTTTTTTATAATAATAAAATAATAGTATAACCAATTCAAAATAACAAGAAACTAAAACTACTAAAACAAAAAAAAACAAACATTCAAAAAAATACCGTCGTTTATTTATTTATAAATATAATAACTTACTTATATTTAGGTTTGTAATTATTGTAGTATATGACCGCCCCCTAAATAAATAATTAAGTTCATAAATTAAAAATATGTGTAAAAAATAATGTATCAATAATTACAGTAATTACATAGATAATAATTAATTAATAAAAAATAATGTTTTTGTCTCATTATGTTTTTGTACTTGTATTTATTAACAATAGTTAGAAATTGAGTCCTTTTTCCGATTATGTCTCTTGATTAAAAAAAGTATTTAAAAATTTATCTGTCACAAATATGAAATAAATACTCATGAAATGTCCCTAACTCCTTGATACATCATTATGCAAATTAAATATTTTTCTTTGGATTTAAGTATGGATTCCCGCAAAGTACCGCCTTCGTTATGCGTTGGAAGCGTCGATTAAAAAGATTGTAACTGTAACAACAAGAATTCTCACCGCTATTTCTGTGCATTTTTGTTGATAGCCAGTCTGAAACTACCCAAGTGTTGATAAGTTTTAAATACCTTGTCCGTTTTATTATCAGTTTTTTAACAGCAGGAAAAAATACATGAGCACAATATGAAAAGACATAGCTATGGAATATGAATTTGGCAGCAAATAAAAGATAAATATCTGGTTTGACCAAATGATTTTTTTATTCGTTCACCACGGATTCCTAACCCAGGGGTAGGGGCTAGTATGTATCTGAAGGGTTACTCTTAAATTTCAATTTCCATAAAATTCGAATCGCATATGTTATTTTAGGTGCTCTTGAACACAGGTCTAGCGGATTATCAATATTTTGTTTATAATGAACAATGAATCATTACCGCCGCTAGTATTGTGTATGTGTCAAGAGTACATAAAATGACATATCCGAGTCCAATTCATAATTTGTATGAAATCGAGATTCAAGAGTTCTTTCTTTAAAAACGTCCCCATATTGTGTTCGAAAAAGGGCTAATCGCGTAGACCAAGAGGTGGGTAATCCCCGCGCTAGAGGTAAAAGGCACACATCGTTATCGATTGTTTGTTGATATTTTTTTGTAATAAAGCGGATGCAGTGAATATTTATAATTGTTAATAGGAGTTTTACTTAGGGTGTGAAAATTGTAAATGGTTTTGTAAACCCGCTCTAATATGCCAACTTCCAACAAAAATGGTGCAATGTGAGAGTGGCACAAGTTTTACTTTTCGTGTGAACACATTTTTTCATGTATGTACGTGTATTGACGTGGTTTTTATTAATGTTTATTCAGTAAATATTGCAATCACATTTTTGGTGTTTTATTTTTACAGTCCGCTTCTTAAAATTGTAATTTATTCGATATACAGTGTGACATTTAAAGTGCCAGCCAAAATTAGAGAATCGATTTGGAATCGATAACATTTTCCATCTATGAAGAAATTTAAAAAAATAATTTGTAATGTTTATCCGACGCAAAATGCATGGTTATAACGTAAACGAAGCATTAGACTGGTTTCCACCGACCGCAGTTGCATTCGCAGGCCAGTGACGTCATAACTCGTACTACTACTACTACTCGTACTCGTACATAGCGTGAGAACGAGAGGAGCATTTTAAAATGCAGTACTGATAAAGCCCTTACCCCTTTATACTTATATTTGGCCGGTCCTTACAAAGTAACCCTGTATAATAAAACAAGGAGGATTTATAGACGGATTTGTACCTATGTATAAATTCTGACATATTAATGAATGGGCAAAGTTTATTGCTAACTATTGCTTTTTTCTATATGTTCCTTGATCTTGTCTTACAAATTAATCCTGGATAGACCAGAAATAAACCTAAATCTACCCTTGCTATGAGGTATAAATTTTCTTAATTTTGTTTTGTCTATCTCCTTTATGTGTTGTGATGTTTGCAATACTTAAACTTAATACTGATATTTCTGTACCATTTCCCCATGTAATTAATTTAAAAAAATAAGAATGAAATCCCAATGATTTACAGCATATTATATACATTTATAATATTGTATAACCACCTCCAACACGAATCCTTGCTAATCAGAAACAGCGCCCATTGTATACTTCTACTGGTCACAGAATACATACCGCGAGGCTACAATATTTCGTTGTGTTCGGGATAAGAAATTACACAAGCATTGCTGTCTATTTTTTATTACAGAAACTTAGAACGTGGGTCGGCGATAAACTGCTTGTGATTGGTTCGCAAATAAGTAAGTAATACCTAATAAAATTTATTTAGAAACACTTGTACTTTCCACAATATATTTTATTATTTTTTATTTTTATGGTTTAGCCAACCGGTTTCGCTATACAAAAATAATAAAATATATTGTGGAAAGTGCAAGTGTTTCAAAATAAATTGCATCAAGAATGGAATTCCACCAAGCACCGACGATGAGAAGTATAGAATCTAATACCTAATATGTTTTTAATGACTCCTGTCCATTTCACCATATCTTACTCTGAATATTTTACAGTGACAGCGATTCGGTTATGGAATGCTCTTCTAGTTGATATCCTTCCTATATTTAAGTCACGTTTTTATCAACATTTAAAAACTCAAAATTCTGAAACATTTTGATTTCCGATACTCATACTTATTTATTTGGATTTTAGTTGTATAATTAAATATTTTATAAATGTTCCTGTGTTAAGTATACAAAGTGGAGATGACAATACGACATTAAATTAAACTTCGTGTTCGTAATATCGGTCCCAGTCCGCATAAAAAATTTCATTAAAATATATCCAGTGGTTAAGTCACAGGAAATTAATTTTCATTTTTAACATTTTTCACATGCTGTACTTGTTACTAAGCTATCACAGACAGGTTAAGGACCGCCGCATCGGTAAAGATAAATCACATGTTGTCAGCTCGCCTCTTTAAGAGACAAGAACATTTGCACTTAAATTAGTTCATACATTTTATTTGCAGATGTAAATTTTTGCATAATAAACTTTATGTCGTAGCGATAAGAGTCATAAAGCACGGCAGAATAGTAGAAAACCTGCGGAAATAATGTATTCTTTCAATTACGCACGTTTCTAACAAATCAAAATTGAGTATGTGCGAAAGGGGCCAATCTAGGTTCCTTTGTTTTTATTTCACTTTCTTGTCGAATCCTGCGCCTATTTATTTAGGTAGGTCAGTGGGTCAGTGTGTCACCGAGATCCTGTGACGTTGCAAGTGTTACTGCTAATTCTTAAGCGCACGCGTTTCAATTTCGCCGCCTTTGTAGTGTCCGTCGGCGCAAAGCAAAGTGCCGCCATTGTTTATGTTTGTAAAAAGGTATTAACTATGTTAAATAGGACGCTTTGTTTTATGGTGATAAGGACACGATATTTAGAATAGGTACTTAGTAACATTTTTATGTGAGTTGTGTGAATTTAGATGCTCGTTTGTGTTATTAATTATTATAATGCCTCATTACAATTATACAGCTTCGGAGTACACCGATATGATTTTAATTTATGGGGAATCTCGCGGAAACCCAGCTTTTGCACTGCGGACATACAGAGAAAGGTATGGAAACACCCGTATGTGTCCTACTAATAGCCGCACTATTGTTCAAGCTGTCCAGAGAATACGGGAGAATCAACCGTTAATCCCACATTCAGATAGTGCTCCTCCACGAAGACATAACCTTGATGAACAAATTTTAAATTATTTTTCACGCAACCCAACATCTAGCCTGTGCAGTGCAGGCGATGTTACCCAGGGATAAGCCCGTAAGAGAGGCCTTCTGCGATTGGTTTTTAAGAAAAAATTCAGTGTGACAATGTGATATGGACTGACGAAAGTACATTTACAAGAAATGGTTTATGGAATCGACAAAATCTTCGTCACTGCTGTGATATCAATCCATGTTTAACTCGGGAGACTTCGCACCAGTACTGATTTTCTGTTAATGTGTGGGCTGGCATACATATA
>NJDC01001688.1:891033-909115 GCA_002245475.1 Calephelis virginiensis | reverse complement strand
AAATTGGAAAAATCCAATTTTCTTTTTGTTGGCCGACCCGGGATTCGAACCCGGGACCTCATGCAGTCAAGTCCAACACCCGGACCGCTAGGCCACAGAGGCGATAAATTTATAAGATACTGATTACTAGTGTCCGACCGAACTTTCGGTTTCGGTTTCGGTCAGTTTCAGTGAAAAATTCAAGTTTCGGTGGCAGTTTCGTTTTCGGCATAAAATTGACCGAAACTTTTGCCAAAACCGAAACTGTTTCGGAAGTTGTCGAGCGCGTTCGCCTAACTTCGTTTCGAGCGGCAACACGGGCGGACTATGATGGCGGCCCTGTTCGGAAATCGTCGTGCGGCGTTGGGCTTCGGTCGTTCAGCTCCGTAGCAATACAACTTAGAGCGTTACCGCCCGACACAAACATTCATCGGAGGTTATGTTTTGATAGAACTGACTTCATGTATGTGTTTATCTGATTTATGTTCTTGAATACTATAAATACCTAGTTAAATATTGAATCCGTACTTGTTTTCTTGTTATGAGTAAATCTAGTGGCTTGATAAAGAGATTCTAAATGAAATAGTGTTAAATTACGTTAATTAAGATAGCAGTATTTATTTGAATTACATTAGTAAATGATTGCAATAAAGTAAAAATACAGTGTCTTATTTAATATACCTAAAAATGTAGAAACATTTTAAAAATGCACCAACATTTGGGTATTTAACGGTATTTTATATAAGGTCACGTGAATTTCGGTTTCGGAAACTGAAAGCACGACCGAACTTTCGTTTTCAGTTTCGGTTTCGGTCAGAAAATCAGTTTCGGTCGGACACTACTGATTACTCAATATCGGATGTCCTGGTTGTGCCTCTACCTACCTCTTCGGGGATGTGTTCGTAAACACTCTTTTTATTTAATAGTTATTGTTTGTAGGTATCCAAAATTTTCTCTGCAAAGATAATTGACACAGCAAGAGGTAGGTAACTATATAAAAGTAACGTCCTTACTAGCTGGCTTCGGCGAACATCGTATCGCTTGACAGTATCAACTAAGAACTTATATGACAGTTAATAATAAAAAGGTATTGTTTCCTATTTTCCCTTAAATGTTTTTCTAACCCACACAAAAAAAAATGGAAAAATTTCAAGGCGTGATGCGATGACTACGCAAAATAGAAATTCATTTATATATACGAGGGCCATTCAATAAATTTTTAGCCTAAGATAAAATAAAGAGAGTTTTGAGCAAGTCAAGATTTATTTTTCAACATAGTCTCCTTTCAATTCAATACACTTGGACCAGCGATGCTCTAACTTTTTTAACCCGTCAAAAAAATACGATTTCCCGAGGTCTTCAAAATAGGCCTCTGTGGCGGCGATGACCTCGTCATTCGACCCAAATCTTTTGCCGGCGAGTGACTTTTTCAGATTTGGGAACAAGAAAGAGTCGCATGGAGCCAAGTCTGGAGAATACGGTGGATGGGGCAGCAATTCGTAGCGCAATTCGGTCAATTTGGCCATGACAACGGCGGAGGTGTGAGCCGGCGCGTTGTCGTGGTGGAACAGCACTTTTTTTTTGACAAATGGGGCCGTTTTTTTTAAATTCGGCGTCGAATCTGCCCAATAAGTCAGAATAGCAGATCCCCGTGATTGTTTTACCCTTCTGGAGGTAATCGATGTAAATCACACCTTGTGAGTCCCAAAAAACACTGGCCATCACCTTTCCTGCCGATTGAACAGTCTTCGCCTTCTTTGGAGCACGTTCGCCGGGTAAAGTCCACTGTTTCGACTGTTCCTTGGTCTCTGGTGTGTACCAGTGAACCCATGTTCACGGTCACAAAATGACGCAAAAACTCCGCCGGGTTGCGTTGAAACAGCGCCAAATATGTCGCCGATGTGGTCCCACGGTTGCACTTGTTGCCTGGTGTGAGCAAACGCGGCACCCATCGCGCCGACAACTTTTTCATTCCCAATTCTTCGTGCAGAATATGATGCACTGTCCCATCTGCGATGCCTACAGTCTCAGCTATCTCGTGAATCTTCAGTCGCCGGTCTGCCAACACGAGATCGTGGATTTTTTTTACGTTTTCTTCTGTAGTAGCCGTTTTCGGTGCACCTGGGCGTGGCTCATCAAAAACCGACGTGCGGCCACGAGCAAACTCGTTGAACCAATTTTCACCGTCACAGCATCCAAGCGCTCTTTGATTTCGCTGCGCGTTTTCCCTTCCAAAAACAAGAATCTAATCACCGAGCGATATTGTTCTTTTTCCATTTTTGCAAAACCGACCGACACGCTCGCTTCCAAAGGCTGTCAGAACAAAACAAATGAAGGGAAAAGACTGAAAACTACTTGATAGACTTCAAAAAGTATTTACTGCACGATAGTAAAACTCTTTTGTAACAACAACGCCATGGGGCGATGAGGCTAAGTAATTATTGAAGGCCCCTCGTATTATTATTGCCTAAGATAACAAAACCAAATCGAGTCAAATTTATTAGTTTCTTAAGGCTAATTGAAAACTGAATACAAATAAAACAAAATTTCGAAATGATTTATTATATGCTTAGATGTAATATTTCGAATGATTAATATAATTTACCGGTGATAAAACTTATTCAAGATGAGATCGACGAATTGTAAATGTCAAACAGTATTCGTAGATTAGATCTATAGTAGCAATATGTAAAGTTTTATCTTAAAAGTAATCGTCTCTCGTAGTTGGTAACTGGGCGTTGAAAATTGGACGTCGTGAGAAATCAAGACATCATGGACCTGAAAATAAAAACACATTTGAAAATTCGCACACTGCCAATACAATACACCGTTCACGTGTTTAATTTGTGACTTTAACCACCAACAAGCGTTAATTTTTCAAGAAAGTAATCAAATTCTTAAGGCTAGACAAATAACAAATATTAAGCAGAGTCCACACTAAGACTACTTTTAACCGCGCGGTTTTTTTCGCGCGGAAATAAAACTTCGCTGAAATTTGTAAATCACAAAGCATTTTTTCGCTAGAAATTTTTATTGTCAGCGCGGACACTCGTAAGATACAGTGTGTTACAGAATTGCAAGAAATAAAACGACCTGTGGAAATTCGCAGTGTGGACTAGCTCTTAGGCGGATATTACACAGCGCTGCAAACAGGAGCGGCGTGCGGCGATGCGGATTTCAACCTTGAAATTTCACCGCACGGAGATACGGTGACAGTGGTATTATTATTATTATGTATATAAGAATTGAGATTTTTCAGTACAAAGTTAAACTCCGTATCGCCGCAAAACGGAGCAGCGTGCGGTGCAGTGTGATAGCCGCCTTAAATGGTCAGCCACATACATTTCGGTTGTTGTAAAAAAAAATATATCACAAATTCATAAAAGTCTATAAACTTATCACATAAATCAGTTATTTAACGTATGAAATTTGTAATTTTGCTGTGGGCGAATCTTCGTTTCGATTTTTCGAAACAGAATTTCTGAACAAGATTCTGAATGTACGTGGCTGGCCTAATATTTCCTTAAAACTGGAATAATTGGTACGTACTATTCCAGTATTATTATTAGATTTAAACAATTTAAGACCTGATTAAAACAATTTAATCTTAAATGCTATATAATAGCTGGTTTTATTTAAATCTTAACATTAAATCACTTGTCAGAATGAGTAATTTTTGTACAAAACAGAAAATGAAATGCGTCATTAAAATTATAATTACTTTTTTATTACAATTGTGTAATAATGACAGCTGATGAGCTAAAGCAAAAAGGATATCCGTAGCAATGTACCTATTTAACAATAATGAAATATACAAAAAATGTTTTTTTTTGTGCAACGTTCGATATTATTGTAAGCCTACTCCTTAAAACATTAAAACTAACGTATCTTAGGAGTGATCTCGTAAATATCTATAACTAGCCGACCCGGCGAACTTCGTTCGCTTGGCACTGGATACTCTGCCTCCTTTGGGGATGAAGTTGACGTGAAGATATGCATGTATACTTATATAAAATGATCTGTACGGTGTAATGTATCAACAGTTCGGATTTCAAGATGTGTGATTACTTTCTAAAGAGGGTTTTTATTATTTATAAACTACAAAACGTATGGCTTGAAAAAATTACGGGATAATCGATAAAGCTCATACAAGTCATAAAACGAATAAATTAAATCGGACTTAGATAAGCGGGATAAAAGGTATCCCATAATCTTTCTCAGAACAAAAAGTAGCTACCAGTCAAATTGCGTTTCGATCGGTTCAGTAGATTCGGCGTAAATCGGGATACAGACAGACAAAAATTCTGAAAACGAGCTCTGCAGTTCCTTTTCGCCTACACACATTTTTTTTGTAAATTTCCATGTACGGAATTTACTCTTTTACTCTTTTTCTTTCTTTTCTTTTTTCTTTATTACAAGTATACTTGTCTTTACAGGCAAATGTATTAATCAACATTTAGAAATAATTTAATTGACATTGGGGATTTTTAGGAGTATGAATAAATAGGAGTATGAAGAATCGTTATATCGGCGAAACTTCCGTAGTTAAAAGTAAATTATTCCCAATCATAAAAAAATATAAAAATACCTTTTCGTAAAATAGTAACTAAGAACTATTTCGAGCACGTCAGCTTTCAAACGAAAAAAACCCCGTCGAAATCGGTCCATTCGTTTAGGAGCTATGATGCCACAGCCTAACAAGCACGTCAAACTTAAAGATTAAAAATTTATATTACAGGAGTATGAATAACGGTAGTTAGGTACTATTCTCAACAGATAAAAATTTTGCTACTTAATTTAACATAGGTAAAGGAATAAAACGAAAGTCCTATAAATTGGCACATGACACGTACAAAATTACTCTTCCTGAACAAGTCCTAAGCAAAAGCAATAAATAATGCAAAAATATGATATGACCAAGTATATGAATTCATATTTCAAATTATAAGCATGATGTTTGATTATTTCTTGACCACGTGTTATAAATCAAAACAAACAACAGTACAGGGAAAACAGAAATGTTGCTATTGTAATAAATTGTCATAAAATACAGTCACATTGTAATAAATATATATTTTTTAAAATAAGACATTAAGCTTTACCCTCCACCGAATTAGTTTGAAGATACATTGAACTGACCTTAGCCAAGTAACATTTGGCTGTTTCTCCAGAAGCAGTGGATCAGACTGTGTGAATAGAGGATACATTGATTACTGCATTTCAAAATTTGGTGTGCAAAACCACAAAACATTAAAATACCCGCATGTATATATTTAATTAAATATTGCTAATTAATATCAGTTTATATACTATAATCTATATATTTCGTGATTTTTAAGCGCAGGGCAAATATGTAAGTCAGAGGCAATATGGCATCATAAAGTTTAAATGAAAAAATGCGAAATGAAGCTAAACTTTATGGTTTTTCTTAGTTCGAGTTAAATAAGAATGTATGGATAAAGAATCAGTTAAATTTGAATACGGCTAACAAAATCTATTTGTAAATACGTAATGCCAAAACTTTGGGCCCCTTTTTATGAAAATTACGCGGGCGCCGAAGCATAAAATTTGGCACACTTATAGTTTATGTGCAGAAGTGCAGAACGCTAATATTTTTCTATAATAATGCTTATAAAGTACATAAAATATTACCCACACTACCATGCATTTGACACACACACAAACAAACATATTGATGACAGCGATAAAAGATCACAGATGGTCTTGGGAAATGAAGATGGCGTTCGTATCAACAAGATATTAAAATGTATTATGATCGAATTTCGACCAATGGGCGACCATTAGTCTGAGTAAATTCACATTATTTATACTTTATAATTGCCTTATAAACGTTCACTTTCCACCTCACTTAGAGATTATCATACACGTCTAATGTTGCCCTGCCCAATCCGAAACCGATATTTAAATAGGATAATCTAAGCTAGATTCCATTTCTGAAAATCTAAAATTTGCTTCCGACAAACGTCTCTTTGTCAATAAGCCGTAGACAGAACGTTTTGTTTTTCAACGACAAAACCTATCAACTACGAGCGTTTCACCCTCAGAACGATTATTTTATGAACAAATTATTGACGACAGATTTTTTTTATTACAAACATTTCGCCGACAGAATGTTTTTTCAAAACACTAAATTTTTAGACATTGTAACTTGTCCCAAAGCATGCCTAAGCACGATTTGTCGAAGAATCCTGCCTATAAAAAGTTTCAGCTATAAAAAAGAATCATTATATCGGCGAAACTTCCGTAGTTAAAAGTAAATTATACCTAATCATAAAAAATACCTTTTCGTAAAATAGTAACTAAGAACCATTCCGGTCACCTCAACTTTCAAACGAAAAAAACCGCGTCGAAATCGGTCCATTCGTTTAGGAGCTATGATGACACAGGCTAACACAAGCACGTCAAAATTATAACTCTCTTCTTTTTCTGTCAGTAGCTAACAAACGAAATATTTTGCTGTCGGCCATCGCGCCCATAATTTTAAATCGAAATTTCATATCGAAAATAATTATCAGAACATTTGCATGTATTTTTATGTTTCTTATATCTATATATTGTTATCTTAGCTATCACCAACGTCATAAGCATATAATTCGTTAACGTTAAATATATTTCTAATTTCGTACAACAGATAATTAAGAATTTGTTTTTGGTTACACAAGGTTAGTTGAGGATTGTAAACAAAAAAATAAAAAAATCATTATTTCTTTACTTATATACACCAAAAAATGTTAGAATTAAAATGATAAAGCAATTGTTCCTGTAATCTTTAAAATCTCACAAGATCCGACCCTGATATATTTTCAATCAAATAACCCAACTATTCTAATGCAATTTTCGTAAACTCCCATATGAAAAATTAACATTTTAGTAATTACCTTGAGTATTTTATTATTGCTTTACTTAAAAAGCAAATCCTGCAAAAAAGAGCAGTAACTACATATAACAACAATTTTTATGCTATTTTGATTTGGATTATCTCTTATCAGTAAATTATATTTTAATTAAATAGATTATACGAGTATTATTTTTTCCTTAATGCGGCCCTGCGTTTTATATTTCACTTAATACAAACTTTAGCCCGAATGTAACTTTTGATATTGAGATAAAATAATGCACTCAATAAACAAACGAGTACTAGAAGTAGTAGAAATTTTAATTGGCATAAGGCATTGCTTTCGGCTTCGCAAACTACTTTTAAAACTTAATTGGCATAAGACATTACTCTCGACTTTTCAAAACTACGTTTTCGAACTTGATTGGCACAAGACATTGCATTCGACTTCTCACAACTACATTACACTTAATTGGCATAAGACATTGTTTTCGACTTAGCCAAAACTAGTAACTACGTTACTTTTAATTGGCAAATAAGGCATTGTATTCGACTAGGCGATATCTACATTACGTATGTACGTAATTAGCTTATGTAAGACAATATATTAACTGTAATGATTGTTTAAATATCAATCTAGAATATGAAACAGTCGGGTTTTTTACAAAGCATAATTTGAGAATTTTTACTGATTTTTAACTTGAAGGTTTTAGCCTAGAATAACTAGAAGTATTGGGTTCTTTTTTTATGGCGTAATACCGCTAACAAGCTTCAGTTATGGTGTCAATCATGACCTATACATGTCATAGATTTTAGAGTTGCATCGCTATACTGTAGCCAGGGCCTAATATACTACTGGCTACCTCAACAGTAGAATACGACACTGCCAAACATTGCCGCTATGGCAGAAGATTTATGTAATTAATAAGACATTATGTAAAAACAACTAGCACTAATACACCAATAAATGCACTACTTAGACTACTAACGGCCGGACAGTCATTAAGTCGACATTTACCATACAACATTTTGACTTAATGATAGATTAAATTTTAATTGATGACTCTTGAGTGCAGCTGTAAGTTTGTGTGTAATGAATGCTACATACTACAGTCACTCAAAAATATTTATTTTAATCTGTATTTATATCATTGCTGATTAGACTATTTAATGAGAGGCTATCAATACTTCATTTGCAGACGGCAGTATCTTTTTGTATTGACTTTCCTAATTTGAATTTCTAAGAAATTAAAAACGAACATACAATTTTTTTAGACGTTTCTACTAATTGATTATTTTATTACTTTTCCCTATATTTATTATTTATATATATTTATTTACCTATCTTTTCCCGAGATCATTTTGGTTTCATCAATAGGTAGGTATGTGTACAGGCAGCATCAGTTATTCATACTAATATTATAAATGTGAAAGTATGTCTGTTGCTCTTTTAAGGATAAAACCGCTAAAACAATTTTGTGAAATGTGATATGCGTATAGCTAAAGATCAGAGTTAAACATCGTTTTTTTTACCTTAAATCAACCCCCAAAGGACTATAAAAGAGGATGAAAATATTAACTATTCTACACTGACGAAGTTGCGGGCAAACAGCTAGCTATCAACATAAGAATACACTTACGCTGTTTCACTTTACTTAGTGAAGTGTATTAATGATTAGAAAACAGAGTTTCACCAAGTCTCAAGGATTCACGCCCACTTCACCAAAGATATAGGCAGAGGCACAACAAGGCACCCACGACTAGCCGAAGACACAAAGTCCCACAATGTGATAGGTAGCAAGCCTATCGCCAACCGAGCACATATCCAATCCCGAGCAACATTTTTTTAGTTAGAAAAAAACCCATTTGCTTTTTGTTGCCCGACCCGTGAATCGAACCCGGGACCCCATGAAATCAAGTCCAACACCTGGACCGCTAGACCACAGAGGCGATTCCCAAAGATGGAAGCAGTTTAGTTTGTAATTTTGTCCATAATACACTAATATCTACAAGTTACATTCTTAGCAGTTAATACAAGGTCAAATAGGTAATACGAATAGGTAATACGTCACTAACGTAAATTATACCTATATGAAACCCGCAACGACTAGTTAATGACGCCTCACAATTTGTAGCCTTGTTTTTCCAAAGACGACTAGGGTCTTTGTTATTTAAAGTTTTATTCAAAGGTCGGCAATATCACTCGAGTTCCAGATATTTGAAGGCTGCGGTCCCTTACCAAGTGATTACTAGCTCATTTGCACCCTCTTGTATAACTAGATAAGTAGAATAGTGTCCCCTGTGTAGGGTAGACCATCTGGCTCCATGCATGGGCGTAGCGAGGTGCGGACAGAGGGGGCAGCTGCGGTAACGAAAACTGTCAAAAAGAGCTATGTATGTTAAGCGCGAACAAGAAAATTGACAAAAAATAAAATAAAAAAAAAGTAACGAACCAAGCAGAATATTTATCAAGTACTTAAAGCTATTATATTTTTTAATATTTCCCCTCTACAACGTTCTATGCGCGATACCTACTCGTACGATAAATATAATCCAATACAATACAGCCTAGGATTTTCTTTGTCTGTCCCCTCTACACAGAATCCTGACTACGTCCTCGCGTCCTTGTCTAGCAGCTCGTAACAGACGAGCAGAGGTTTATCCTCTGCTTTAACCTTAGGACATTACCAACAAGACCACTAGGATTTAAGTGTTGTGCAGCAACATGCTTGGATAGGAATCCACCATCCTGCCGCCATGAGAGTATCATGTGTAGGTCTACAGCCGGTATTACTATCCGCCGGTATTACTATCTACTTACATGCAAGTAGGTAGTAATATTTTGACTTCTTATAAATTCAAGACTATTTATTTTCTACATCTTTAATTTAAATTTTTCATTTTAATTAGCCTATTTTTATATATAATCTGTTTCCTAACTTGATTAGAGACTTGGTTAATTTAATTCAACTTTCTTCCCTTTCTCACCTGCAACTATTTTTTTAATATATTTTCTTAGAAAGGAATACAAAATGAAAAATTCCATTCCAAAACTAAATATCATCTGGCTTAGTTGGAATAAGGATTAATGATTATATCATTAATCACAATTACTATTACTCAATTAAAACGAAATAATTTTGTATCAAATTGGTTTAACCTGTTATAATGTTATCCGACTGATCTTTTGTAAAACGTCCCATTCCAATATCCAATCTTAAATATTCCTCATCATAAAAAAAATATTACTCATCATAAAAAAATATTAATGTACCAAAATGGCTGTAAAATATAACAAATTCAATTGTGAATCTGACATTTTGAAAATTGTCTCAGTTTCAGAATGCTTAATTTATTAATCACGATTATGATTATTAGATTGAAATTTCGCTTTTGTAATCTTTTGTAAAATGAAGTCAATCGCTGTTCTATTGTCTCATCAAGAAATACTAAGCATAAAAAAGTCTTAATACCACAAAGTAACTGTAAAAAACTAATTAGAAACCGCAGTGTTGAATTCATGCCGCTTTATTCTAAATGAAGACTGCTATTACAATATTTGTATTCTAATGTAATCATTATATTTTATTCCATTCTGTAGTTTTATTTACATTCAAATAATTATTTAATTTTAAAATTAAAATTAACTAGACTCAATTTATTTGTTGCTATTTTATCTTGAATTGAGTTAGTCTTATGGTGGTGCCAGAACTAGCAAAAAATATTAAAAACAACAACTGGCCTATCAATAAGGCAGGTCATATGCAGTCTTCAACTCACATACTCAAGTTTCATTCAGAGCAAACCAAATTTATTGGATGATTATTATTCGACCTACTTAGATCCTTTCTCAGGGAGGAGGTCAAGATTCATAGAACCTCCCCTCATAGAGTTCCGCCCTTGAACATCCTTAGATCATGCAAATAAAATCAGATGTCAGAAATGATTAAACACAAATTCAATTACATTTTACTAAGATATAGTGTACTTATCTATATATATATATATATCACTAATGTGATTAGGAAAAGGATCTTCGCTTATCTGCAGTTGATCAACAAACTGATATCTTGTTAAATTAACAAAACCGCATTCGAACAGTGAGATCAAAGAGAGTGAGAATTGAAAGTGTTGTAAAAATAAGACAGGGCATGCTCTTTGGTTCATTCATGGGCAGGTGAAAGATTGACAAAACAGATATACAATGTAAAAGCGGGTTGGTGGAGTTACAAGGGGAGACCTAGGTGGACATTCCCCAATCCAATCGCTCTTGCACAGTCAGAGGACAGTGAAGTCTTTGAAACCAATGGGTTTGAACTAAAAGAGTAAGAATGTAGAGGAAGTTGGGTAGTTCTGCTTGAATCGTGAAACTTGGCAAATGAGTCATGACACTCTCTACCAATGATGCAAGAGACTTGTGAAGATATGTATGCATTGCTAAATATTTTAACACAGTTTCTCTTATTTGCACTGGCTAAGGGGGTGTTGAAAGGGCTTATATCACTCGTCTCATATGCCAATTTTTTTGTTTTCTTAATTTCTATAACTATTTTTTTAATCGTTTCTTAATTTTTATTTTGAAAATATTTTTGTTTAAGTTTATTAAGTTTTTATTGAACTTTTGAATATTATTTGAGGTATATTGTATCTGACTTCATGTAATTTGGTAATTTTTAATAACTCAATTAAAAAAATAATAGCTATTCCTTATAATAATCAATTATATTAATGATGTATATGTGTAATTCCTTTATTACTTATTTAGAATTGTTTCCTAACATTAGTTACAAACTAAATATGATGCTTAAAAACATAAAAAATACTTAAAAAGGGTTTTAGTCACACACAGTAATTACCAAAAAATCATATTTTTCAATATGATTTTATAACTACACATACATACATTTAAGATTAAAATTTATGAGGTACCAAAAACTCAATTTTTAGCTTTATCTGCATAAAATGAGTGGGCACTTAAATAATATTAATAATAATTAAATAACAACATGGAAAAATTTGTTAAAATGTATACTCAACGCTAATGTGGATCCATTTAATATTTAGTCATCATTTCGGTCATAATACAGTTTAGTAGTATTAATAAGGAACAAAAATATATCAAAAAATTTTGTAAACTAAACATCACATGCAATCCTTGCACTATGATTTAATGTTTATATCAGTCTTAGCATTATTTTACTTACTTACTTATTTTACATTCATCTTGTTGCATTGTAGAGATGACAATATTATACATGTAGGGAATAGTAAAGCAATAAAAGACCAATCAAATTAAACTACAATAACAAATATTGATTGAATCCACAAGCTGATAACAAAATATGACTCGAAATATAATTATACGAGATATCAACAATAATGCTCCGTCATAAATAGTTAACAGGTCACAATTTTGCTACCAGGTATTTATGTTATACTTTACCCAATGCATGTTTATACCGTCGTTTTCTGAAAAAGTGTTTGGATATGAAATATTTAATTACTAATATAAGCATAATGAAAGATAATATGTACAGGAGGCTTAGCATTCCAATATCCAGATAGGAAAACGGGCTTGGTGCGGTTGACGCCGATCGTATTCTCTTCATAGTTTGTATGTTACTTGCACCATACATCTGTAACAGGTATTCGTACACAGCCGGCAAGTTCCATGCACCTCTCGCAAGTCTACATTCTTTACACTTTTTAACACTGGGAAATTGTATTTTAGGGTGTTGTGGATCTTCCGTTATATCACCAGCCAGTCTTAAATTAACTTCATTGTGAGATATCCACAGCCATAATACAGCTTTGTTATTTTCTTTCACATCAAATAATTTATTTTTAGCTGCCATAGCTTGAAAATGCTCTGAGCATTCTGTACAGCCAAAGAAATGTTTTATGTAGCCATGCATAGCTTTCAACACTTTGGCGCCTTCCAATCCTGGTTTATTGACTGCATTGACGGTTAATGTGTGAAATAAGGTCCAAAGCCCACAGGTATAGCCCCGATATTTCTCTTGACTACCTTTACAACCAATGTACTCTAGATCAGATGTATAAACAGGGGCATTTTCAATTTCCAGCCTTTTCACAAGATTGTATACGTCATTTCCACTCCATTGATTATGTAAACTTAAATTTGTTCTTAAATTTAGGAGATATTCTTGCAGATTAACATTTTTAAAAGGAAATGACACTATGAGAACATCTAAATAGTTTAAAAGGGCTTGAAGAGGTTCATCTGACAGTATTTTATGTCTGATTATCTCAGTATGTAAGCTAGTTTTTAAAGTTTTCTCTAGATCACTATAGTACACTACATCGTCAGAAAGTGTAGCTGATTTTTCATTTAATAAATTATAGTTGGGATCTTCAGAATCTGTACTCCGAATGGGGAATGCATAGTTTTGTGATTTCAAAAATGAGTTAACAGCCTTTAGTAAATCTGCTTTTGAAGGATTGTTATTTGTTGGTGTTATTAGAGTAGGTTCCATGTTTGATTTCACAACTGCTAATCCAGGCAGGTTTCTTAACCCAATGGTTTCAGCCAACTCACTGTTATCATATACTCTTTTAACTTGTATATGCTCATAATCATTGATATCTAGAGCTAATTCAGAACCCACAGTTGAATTGAGATTTTCAAACACAAGGAATGTATAAAGAGTACCTGGTGCTGTTTGACCAACAGCCGAAGGGTATGAGGCTTGTGATGATATACTTAGCTGAGGAGCATTTGCTAGTCGCCCCATAGATTGTTCCGATTGCATTTTATTTATGAGGTTTGCTTTTAATTTTTCATGGGATTCTTGGACCTGAATTTTATCTCCAACATTTGTATTTCCTTTAACATAATTTTCATGTAGGTATCGCAGAGTTGGATATGCCATCACTTCAAATTGTCTGCATATTTCATTGTTTTCTTCAACTGAACAGTCTAGGACTGCTAATTTTAAAATTTTCTTCCAGGGTTCAATTTCTGAGGCTAGACTTTTAAATTTGGGCGCAAAAGCTCTACAATGCCCACAGTAGCTATTGTAAAATTGAACTAGAAAGGCGTTTTTCTGACCATAAACTTTTTTGTCAAAGTTTTTATCTGTTAATATAGTTACTTTATCACTTGTGGTATATAATCCCTGTGCATTTACGTCATCATTGTCAGTAACCACAGCACCGCTTAGCACACTAAATAATAAACCAGTATTCAAGATTAAAAAATACCAGAAGTTCATTTTGAAACACAATACATTTAAACACTTATTGTTTGAGCGTGAATTTTCGTTAGGTTTATAAACCAATTTAGTCAATAGTTATGATTTTAAAAGAGCGGTAATCTTTCAAATAATTAACACTACACACTACACTAACAGAGCAACCAATTGTCACTAAAGTTTTCCACACATTTAGAATCACACTCAGACACGAGTTGAAAGTTCACAACGCGACATTAAAAATGTACGTTTTTAGCGTGCTATTTTTTCATAAAAATGCATACAACATTCAACAACCTTACAATTTCACAAAAGTCAACAAAATCGAACAATAGTTAAATGACATTTCGCAACTCACTTCAGGCCAGGATCCTGTTGCTCGTATAGACGTATTTTCGCACTTCACACATACAAAATGTTTGCATGTTGTGTGCTGCTATAGGCTGCACTACCAAAAAAATAATATATATACAAGTGTTATTAAAATATTGTTGTTTGTAATATATTCGTTACATTTTAATAAAAAGCTCATTATTCAATTATTTAGGTAATTGCTGATTTTTCATATTATTTATTTGACTTAACCGGTCACACAGACTTGCAAGTTTGTTTGAAATCCGAAGCCGCCATTATTGTAAATACATTAATTGATTCGTGACGATATTTTGTGTTAAGTGAGTTGTGATTTCATTCATCATTCCAATTTAAAGATTACGGTGTTTTTACTGGTCTCAAGTGTTTATATTTTTACAAAAGGACGTTCGGCGTATTATAGTTACGCCAGAAAACTTTTTAGGTTACCTTGCTACTGATTTTTGGAAAATGGTGAAATCGGTGAATTTTATTTAAAATGTCCGTAAATGATCATACAAAAATGCCAAATGAAGACATGTATGTGATTTATAACAGATTTCCTAACGTGCTCCTACTGTTTTCTTGCATTTGCATCTTACACAAATAACTATTGATGAAATGTTAGAAAAATTAAAAAATAAATTGTTAAAAAACAATTTCTGTTTTACTTATTATTTTCTTTGCATGACATAAATGCCTTATTTGATAATTGCCCCTAAAATTTCTACTTATTGTAATGTTGTTGTTCACTTCGCGTTTATGAGTGTTTTTTGTAAGTTGAATAAACGATGTTGTGTTTTCTAAATTTTAGCGGCAATTCGTTTTTTTTTTATCAAGAAATTAAAAAGTATTTAAATATTAAATATAAAAAGAATCCCGTTCTAGTAGTTTTCGTTTGCTATACCTACGGGGCGCCACTGTCTCGTAGCTGTGTAAGGCTATGGTTGCATTTATTGTATATGTAGTTACAATTCTTCTCTGTGAGTAATATTGTCCTGTGCTTCAGGCTAATAATGACAGTTTGATATAGGCTTGAGCAAAAAATATCGATATATCAAAATATTGGTATTTTATCAGCAAAAAGCAATGATCAGCGATATTTTTTTTTTGTGGCATATCAATGATTTAGATATTTATTTCCGGGTATCAAAATCAATATATTTTTTAAAGCTCTACTTTCTGGTAATGCGTTACATCATTTATTTGACCAATCCATTTTATTAAATTAAGAAAAAGAGTAAGTACGCTGTATAAAATTGCATATATAAGTCGACACTTTACAACATGGAAATAACAGTGCTGTAAGTGTTCATGGTAGGGCCTCTGCTCATATTTTTTGTTTCTTTGGTTGGTCTCACTGACTGTGTGCGTGTGTTGGAGTGTTGGTAGTTGGTAAATCCGTTGTGTTTTGTAACTGGTGACTAGCAAGTAAGATAAGCGGAGCACATTGTTATTTTTTAGTCAATGTGAATAATATTTATGATAAAACGTCATATCTGCTGTGTGGAAGTTCCTTAAAAAGAAAGGATTAACGAATCTGTTTCTTTCAAATTGTGCTGTAAAACGAATAAAATTCTTCAAAAACCGAAAAGTCTAGCAATAAGACTATAGACGTTGACTCAGTAAACTTGGATGACAACAGCGTTGATGTGACTTACATTCAAAAGATTCAAAAATAAAATTGCAATTGCTTCTTGCGCAGAAAATGTCAATATATCAACATATCCATATTTTTTAGTCAATATTTATTGATATATTTAAAAAATATCGATACGATATATATATTTATATTTTTCCCCATTTGCTTATCCCTAGTTTAATAATTGTCAAATTTTCTACTCAAGTCGACAAACGTGGCGCTGTAGTAGCACAAAGTAATGTTGCTGATAATAATATAAAAAATAATTACCCATTGTACAAACTGAGCATAAATCTGTGTGCGGTTCCTGAAGTTAATATTATTTAATACTCTATACATATACAGTATTATAGAAAGAAAAAGAGGTGAGTCATTAGTTGACGTGTCTGTACTCTGTAGTACCATAAATTTTAAAGGCATGGGCCATGGACCGATTACGTTGGTACGATTACGATTACGTATGGAAGAGGTATTTAATGTTTATCATTGTTTTAGGTAACTCAACATTACAATTTCTCACAACCAGTCAAATTCACAATAGTGTAGTTTTCTTCTCACATTGAAACTGGCAAAATCAGTTCCCAAGTAGTGACTGCAAGCCATCACTAGAAAGAAAAAGAGTGATACATACAAATCGAGCAATAGTGGTATTTTTAAGTGAAAAACCATGAGGTCCATCCTTACTTAAAGCATATACTTAAAGTAAAAAAAAGTAAATGTTTTTTAGTAAAAAACCAGTAAATAATTTTATTGTTTTAGGAATAAATGCCATCGTTTATGTATTTATAACCGTTTAGGCTAGTTACAAAACAACCTCTTGATAGTGTAATATAATTATTGACTTAAAAAAATATGCTCAAATCAATGTTTATTGATGTATTAGTAATAATAATTTATGCTATTCCGTGACCATAAGATTTTTACAAGATCTAAGTAAAAAATGTGTCGCTACCAAAATCAAACTGAATAATTCGAAGTAGTTTTAACAAAAGTTGGCAATATAAAAGTAAATTATGCTTTTCGGGCTTCAAATTTCTGAATATATTTTCGCATTTAAGAGTGAAACTGCGCTTGAGATAGAGAGGCAGAAATAGAGAGACATGTGATATTGTCCTCCGGGATTTTCTAACGTGAAGCACTAACAATCGGTTAAAGTTTACACCTCAAAAACCTTGTGCAATGGAAATGACTAGAAGACTGAAATATGATGCCTTAAGTTTAAGTACCAGTGGGGTCAACATTGACTTGCTCAAGGAAATGACACTTCTAAGGTTGATACTAGTCCATAAATTAACTATTAACACCCACATTGCTGTAGCCAATGTTTAAACATTTGTCGAGAACAGCTTGTGTTAATTGGGAGTTACACCCAGAAGTTATTCAACAAGTTTAAACAGCGGCGGTCAAACGAACGTTACTCTATGCTCCAAGCACGTAGGCATCAATAGCTAATAGATTAGGAGTTCGAAAGCAGCTGAACGTGTTTCAAAGAAGCTTCGCAAAGAAGCTGTGTAGGATCTACCAAACTATCTATATATAGTTAGTGCAGACACAATCACAATCACTGTTTGAGGAACTGCTCGAGAAATCATCATCCATTTCACACAAAGCAGAAGTAAATTGTAAATCAACTCCTGTAGTAACTATTGATTTAACCTGTGACGACAGCATTGTACAAAATTCTAAAAAACCTGTGTTTCATAGTAGAAATAAATTAAAAAAGTATATCAAAATAAACAAAATCATTAAAAGGTGTCAAGAAAAAAATAAAAAAACAAGCTCTTGTTAAAAAGTTACAATTTATGCAAAGAAAATTATGTTAAAACTAAAAATAAACTTAATAAATATGAATTAGATATGCTTAGTTTGCAGACTGAAATTAGTAGTTTAGAAAATTCTTTGCATTGCATTACATGTAAATAAACTGGCACAAAAATAAATTAAAGAACACATTTTAGCTGTCAATAGCTTGGTTGATTTATATCAATATAACGAAGATAGGTGTAACTCATTGTTTGAAAATCATTTACTTTACCATAC
>NJDC01001688.1:874725-890601 GCA_002245475.1 Calephelis virginiensis | reverse complement strand
TCAAGTAATACTTTTAATTTTAAACATGACCCAAGTAATTTAAATTACTTGGTGAGACAATAGAGATAACCTCTAGCAACATTTTACAAAAAATGAACCCATCAGCATATAATTAAAATAAAGATATTTGTAATTTAAACCTGGTACACCAAAATATTCAAGGACTGATGGGCAAAGATTTAGAATTGGAGTTGTTTCTGAACTGTAATAATGTTGATATTTTGTGTATAACTGAACATTGGCTTAAGAGCCATCAGCTCATGTTCAACTTCAATAGTCACCAGGTTGCTAGCTCGTTCAGCAGATCAACGATGATACATGGTGTCTCATTGATTATAGTGAGTAAAATATTAAATTTAAAGAACGTAAATACATTGTAAGCCTTTCTCTTGAACGAGTTATTGAGATTGCTTGTATTGAGTTTGAGCAATTTATTGTGTTAAGTGTATACAAGCCCCCTTGCGCATCTTATGATGATTTTGAAAGCAAAATGGAAGAGGTATTATTTAAAACTTCTAATTCAAAGTCAAATATTATAATCTGTGGTGACTTTAATATAAACATTTTAGAACCATCAACACTTTCTTTAAAATTTTTAAATCTCTTTAGGTCATATAACTTGCACAACATTTTCTTTGAGCCTACCAGAATAACTGCTACAAGTGCCACTTGCATCGATAATACATTTACAAATGTGACACCCTTTAACAAAAATGTTATTAGCAAAATGGAGTCTGATCACTGTGGTTTATTCGTCAAACTACCGAGAACTCCGCAAAAAGCTCAAAGAAAAAACATTGTTTTTAACCCTATCAGTGCTAGCCGATTAAAAAGATTTGAAACTGCCTTATTGGAAAAATTACCAATGTTGCCGTATCATGATGATCCCAATGAATTATATAATTAATTGTTTACATTAATTCAAACTGTTCATCATCAGACGTAACCTAAGAAAATGTCAATCAATATTAATCGAAGAGCGTTTAGTGAATGGGAAACATTGGGAATTTATAAAAGTAGAAAAAGATTATTTGAGTTGTATAATGAAAGGACATATAACCACACCATTGTATTTAAAGAATATGTAAAAAAATATTCAAAAATTTTCAAAAAGGCTTGTACCACTGCTAAATCCTTGTATTTGAAAAATACTATCAAACAATCTTCAAATAAAATAAAAACTACATGGAACATTATCAATTGTGAAACCGGGAAAACTAGAATGTTTCATAATGACTACAGTTTGAAGATTGACAATGTGGACATAAAAGGTGAATTGGACTTTGCAATGCAGTTTGAACATTTTTTCAACAATGTTGCAGCAGAAACTACTAGAGTTCTTAACTCTTCACCAATCATTGCAGAATCATTATTGAAGCAACATATAACAGAGTGTAACAATAATTTTGAATTTTCGTTTGTTGATAAAAATGACATAATAAAAGTCTTTAATTCATTAAAAATGAAGAATACTTTAGATTTATGGGGTCATTCTCTAAAAATGGTTGCTTCAGTAATAAATGTAGTTGCTCCTTACCTAGCTGTAGTATTCAATTGTTGTGTTTCAAATGGCGTTTTTCCTGACCTAATGAAAATTAGTAAGGTTATACCTCTATTTAAATCTGGTAGTTCGTCTGATCCCACCAACTATCGACCTATCTCCGTTCTGCCTACCCTTAGTAAAATATTTGAAAAAATTATACTTAATCAAATTTTATTACATTTTAACCTATTGGGGTTCTTTCATTATAAACAATTTGGTTTTACAAGGGGTAGATCAACAGTCGATGCTGGTGTTGAATTGTTAAATAATATTTATGAAGTCTTGGAGGACTCTCAGGATGCACTAGGTGTATTCTGTGATTTGTCCAAGGCATTTGATTGCGTTGACCATGATACTCTGATCAGGAAACTTCGCCATTATGGAATTAAAAATAAGTCACTCGATCTTCTGATTTCTTATTTGAGCGGGAGAATTCAGAAAGTCGAGATTAATGGTGTAATATCGACAGGTGCTGCTGTTACCATGGGTGTCCCCCAGGGCTCCATTCTGGGACCATTTTTGTTGCTCATATACATAAACGACTTGCCTTACTACGTAAGGGATAATCATGGAATAGTGTTGTTTGCGGATGACACTTCACTATTATTTAAAGTGAAAAGACAACTGGGTAAGTATGTCGAAACGAACGATGCTATTTCAAAAGTTGTACACTGGTTCAATGTAAACAATCTCTTTCTAAATGAAAAAAAACTAAGTGCATAAAATTTTCAATGCCTAACGTAAGGTAAGTAAGTAGATACCAATGTACAACTCAATGGGAACAAACTGGACCTAGTAGATTCCACTACATTTTTAGGAATCACTGTAGATAAAAAGTAACAGTGGAGCCTGCACATTGCAAAACTTGCCATCAAATTGAGCTCAGCAGCTTACGCTGTTAAGAAAATAAGGCAGTTAACAGATGTCGACACTGCTAGAATTGTGTATTTTAGTTATTTCCTCAGAATCATGTCTTATGGCATTCTTCTCTTGGGAAGCTCGGCCGAGGTAAACACAATATTTGTCTTGCAAAAGAGGGCTATACGGGCAATTTATAATTTAGGCCCAAGAGTTTCCCTCAGGGAAAAGTTTAAAGAAATAAAAATTCTAACGGTGACTTCTCAATATATTTTTGAAAACTTGATATATGTCTATAAAAATATAAGTTTGATTAAGAAAAATTGTGATGGACATGCTGTAAACACAAGGAATAAAAACAATTTAAAAAATGTATTAAGATAAAGTTGTATGGTAAGGGTTATTATAAGATTTCAGAATATTTAGAAGACAGAAATGCTTGGGATTAATTGCTCCTCATGCCAATCTCTGCAAATTATTTGTGAATGTAATAAACTTTTGTAAATTAGATTTATAAGAAAAAAGACAAGCCCGCTGAGTTTCTTTCGCCGGATCTTCTCAGTGAGTGGCCGCGTTCCGATCCGGTGGTAGTTTTTAGAATTATATAGACGCGTTACAAGAATCTTTATATAGATCTACGTAATAAAAGCTATTTTGAATTTGAATTTGAAAATCTCCCTTAAGTCTTCCCTAGTGCTGACTAGAATCCTCCCCACAGAACTACGAATAAGAGAGGCAACTTCCTTTGATGAAGCTAAAAGAGACTGGGAGGTAGAACAAATGACACCTGCGAAATAAAGTCCTCATTCCGCGTAGAATATAAGACTAGACTTTGACTGTGACTATACCATCCCTTGGCTCTCAGAATAAGACATACTGTGGGACTTTGTAATCTCCAGAATAAGCCTGTCTCCTTGTTTTGAAGTACTGGAAGGCATTTGAAAGAGCCGATGAGCTATAAAAAAGGCTGCTCTATGACTCCAAACAAAACCATCATATGACCTGTGTCCTGTTTCGTTCGTCAAGCGTATAATCCGATTGAATATATTTGAGGAATAAAACAGGCGATATGTGGGAGGAGACGCAACCTCGGTTACGAAAGCTCTTTTTGCCCGACGCGTCTACAGCCTATAGCTTAGTGAAGAAAATTGAAATTTTCCAGGCCATCACACAACGTATCATACATAAGGCACGGTGAGTTTTCCGTGTGCATGAAAGAATTTAAGTGTAAGGAAACCCCAGTGTGCACCTCGACCCACTGGGTGAAGAAATTATCCTGCATATCATAAAAAGGGATGCCCCATATTTGCAACACAAATAATCTCGAGCTCTCGATCATGATCTCGTAATTTGCAATCTAAGCGTCTGGGTGTTATTTAAGGTACTACAAGATATTTAAATTTAAAAAAGATGAAAAAAAAGGTTATAGAAATTAAGAAATCAAAAAAATTGGCATGGCATGGCATTGGCATGGTTACAGGTTGAGGACTAGCCTGTCCGTAAGCATATCCAATTCGAGGCCGTTGGTGTTATTCCGCTGGCATCGCCAAAGTATATTCTTACAGTTAAGGTCGCCTCCTAGGAAAACTGAATTGCCCATGTTGAAGAGGTTTACTAAGCCTCTCTCTAACAGGAGCTTGTTGAGGCTGAGATAGGCTGATGCTAGTATGACGGACCTGTGTCCGCATACCCACCTGACATACTGATACCTCTAGGTTCTCCAGCTGCGGAGGATTTCGAGGGGTTATCTGTAGACATCTTTTATAATAGATTAGGGTGTCGTCTCCTCAGCTTAATCTGTCGTTTCTGACTAGATTATAGTTCGCGATTTTGGGATCGCGTCTACATGGTTTGAGGAGGGTTTCTCGTACGAGGAATATGTCTATATTGTTTGTTGTTACAAACTCCCGTACTTCCTTTATTTGTCGAGCTAAGCCAGATGCGTTAAGCGACGCTATCCATAGGGAGTACGGTTTCACACGTCCGGTTTGTCCTATCCATTTAGGTTTTGGGGGTTTGAAAATCTACGGACAGATTTTATTGAGGCCGCATGCCTTGCTATTATGAAAATGTGACGCTCGGGTGGCGTCACTCTGACTTCCCGGGTGAAGTCCGATACTTCGTCCGGGTCGATGGCGTTGGCCAACTCGGTAATGAGGGTGAAGTCGGCCTCGAATTCACCAGGAGTGGCCTTGAAAGCTGGAGGGGTGGCCTTAGGGGCAGGGTTGCGGTTTGCCTTTGTAGGTACAGGACCGCATTTTGGGGCGGAGGTACCCCTCCGCCCCAAAGGCTACTGCCTTAGCTACGGGTTTGGTTGTGGCTATGCTTGGAGGCTTAACCCAAGCATTTGCTGGTGGTGGAGGTGGTGGACCGAGAGGTAGCGACAGTAGTGCCGGTATTTCAGAGTGAAATATCGGCTTGTTTACTGTCGTCTGGCGTTGATGAGAGGCCTTAGGAGCCTAAGGTGCCTATTTTGGCACGCTGGTCGCGGGCGAGGACCACGTCTGTGTCGCTGCGGGGACTTGGATATGGATGGACCCGCGATAGTTCGCGGGATGGCCAGCGGCCTCGCAGTTCACGCAACAAACTGGCTCGGCTGGAGGGGCTAAGCTTAGTTGGTCGCGCTTTGGGTGGGTACAGTTTTCTGTACCGTGGTCTCCTAGGCACGTGACGCACCTGGGACGCGCATCACAGAAACGAGCCGAGTGCCCGTAATTTTGGCAGTTGTGACACTGCCCTGGAACACCGCTGGAATATGGCTTCTCGACTGAGATGCCGGAGAGGCTGAGAATACAGGTGATATTAAATATCGTCTTACCTGCATCTGTGTTGTCAAGTACGACTACTTTCCTTTTTTTCTTACTTCGATGATCTGGCGTCAAGCATCTTGCGCTGCGGCTGCGACCCGCGAACGGCAGGAACAGGAGGACAGACTTATACGAATTCACCGGTTAAATACATATAGCGCTTTACGTTTAAATATCACAATCAAAATCAAAAATTTGAAGACAATAAAGAGAGACTTGCTGCGGCAGACGGGCAAACACTACAGCCTTATAAACGGCTGCGGAACACAGTGATTGTGCACTACTGCACGGAGTAAGGAAGTGACACGCTACGGCAGGCGGGCTATCGCTAGGGCCTTAATAAAGGCCGCTGAAACAAAGCGCTAGCGCACGACTGCTCGGAGCGGAGGTCGGGAGGAATGTGAGCATTAACTATATTAGCAAGCACACAAGTTATGGTCTTTGATCAACTGCGCAAGCTTACCAGCTATCCCACCCTCATCACAAAAGTTTACAAGTGTTTTTGTAATTATTGAGCTTCGTACACACACTAAGTGAAATCAATCAAGTTTTTGTGACATTTTGTGTAATTTTGTTCAGTTAGAGAGCACAAGTAAAGTTATTCACAAAGCAATCAGTATATAGTGTGTTTTCTTGCCGACAAATCTCGCTAGATGAGCTTAGGTAAGGATATTACCCCACTTACCTGAGACCCTGACATGACTGATTATGATTTATATCGACTTATTTTGAAGAATTTAAACCTTTTTTTGTAAAATCGGGCAATAACTTGATGCAAATCAATTAAACTCGACTAATGGCAGATTTTAAAGCTCACGCAAATAACTATGGCAAATACTCACGCATATGCTACAAAATTTAAAAAAAAAGCGGAAGAGACAAAAAGCACACCATTTTTTAAAACATTTAAGCGCCACTTCTATGATTGGATTGGCACTTATTGCTACTGGAACTGGCGGAATCAAATCTTGTGTTGCTGCTTTTGGAGGGGACCCAGCAGTAACCTACATTTTGCGACAGGTAGGTTTGCGTCTGTGACGAAAGTAGAAACAAAATGTCAACGATCTCAACGGTGGACAAAACTATCAGTTTGGCGCAACTTTCATATCAAAAAATAAAAAAAAAATAAGTTGCTATGTTTTTTATTCGCCCAAATCATATGACACTCGTTGTCTTATATCTGAATGCCTTTAGACTTAGTTTCAAATTATACGAGTTATACTTTTTCAAGTAAACTTTATACAAATCGGGTTTGCTTTGTATCTTTGGAAGTCCAGCCTCTTATTACGTAGTTTTTATATACTCTTTGAAAACTATATTCAGTATTAAATACAGATCAAAAACTAATTCTCAGATCAAGATAAATTAATATGGGACCATCTCGGTCAGTCACGACCTGCCTTTCTGAAAAAAAACTATTCAAATCGATTTGTAAAGTCCCATAATGTCACTCAAAGTGTCAAGGTAGCATCACATAGACCTTAGTACAACTAATTAGAATTTCTCTTAAATTTCCATTCCTACAAGATTGGGAATTAGAATAGGATTTGTGTGTTTCATGTAACCGTATCCATTGATTTAGACTTTAAATATAGGTATCCTGATCCGTATCAGTGGATCTGCATATCCGGCACATCACTAATGAGCTTTAAATTTTAATTTGTTTGAAGTCGCAAGTGATACAAAAGTATTAGGTACATTAAGGGGAAAATAAACCTCTTTCAATCGACACTGAGACTACTTGCCGTTATGAGAGCCTCTTAGGTACCTAGTACTAATTAGCCATCGTCTTGCTCTCCAACGAGCTTATCATTTCAGTAATCCGATTATTTTATAGAGCAGTGAGTTTCTCAGAGCACGCCCCTATTTATGGCATCTACACTATTTAAAGCACTGTATTATATAAAACGAAATAGCTTTATATGACAAAGTACCAGTATGTCACACTCCCATTCTTAATTAAGAAAAATATTTTTGTTTTTCTAGTAATCAGAAATTCAACCTTTGAAAGAAATAAATGTTGTTGAGTTAGAAAAGATTAATAAATCATGTATCGATTTCAATACACTATTTTTTTCTGAGCAGCCCTATTAATGTCAGAACGGCAGCCATACTTTGTTTTAATGGCAGGTTTTTCATCGTCGGTCTTACATGTCCTTGAATTTAGAGGTCAATGAGTAGTAGTTACCTTTGGTACAATCGCCGACACATAATTTGGCAAGAGTCGTTAGATGCGGTGCGTCGCGTCGGTCGAACCCATAGATTTAGTATGTACAAGATCAACAAAGCGTGGGAGAGAGAAGTCCTTATCAGGTACAAATTGCCTTAGAGGAACAGAGAGAGAGAGAATCAGATACCTATGTGCCAATATTTACGCGAGTAAGAGTTCATAGTATTCCTGTCATAGTGCGTCGCTGTGAATTTTGTGAATTAATTTCATAATCTTACTATTTAAATGGAATAAAATATAAAGGGAATTACGATGTCGTGTTCTGTAAGCGCTTGTGATGTTACAAAACGGTACAATCCTAATAAATACACATTTCATAGGTAAATACAACTTTGACATAAGAATATTTAGAACTGCGTTTTGTTAGTTTTTTTGCTACTAACCTGCTCAAAAGAGGATTTTTACACTATATTTATTTGCATTGTTTTATTTATAATAGTATTTTATACCCTTAAAAGGCATAAGCAAAGATATTATTTAAAATGTTAAATTGTTTGTTTACGCTAGGGCTTGACAACGCGGTGACGTCCTAAATATCGATGAATGTCAACCAAAGAGTATAAACACTCCTTAGCAAGAGATTTCAACATTGGTTGTTTAACCAACTTGCGTTTCGTAAAATACATTTCTACTTAAGACTGAGATGCGCTTATACGTAATCTTTTTATGCATACTTGATATTATTAAGTTTAATCATTAACGCATTCACTGCCACCAACGCATATACTAACGTGTTTTCGTTACTTGCGTCCAGTGTTTTGGACGCGTCTGTAACTTCATTTATTTAGTGAGCTGTGTCCAGTGCCTATGTGCGTTACAAAGGAGTTCTATTAATTTTGCAATATTCTATTAATGTCTAATAAATTATTCCCTGGATCACTCACATTTGGTCATTTTTAATTGAATTAAAAAAGAAGCGGATTTCAAATCGAAGGTATTTTTTATGTGTGATACATCGTAACTTTTTACTGCGTGATCCTATTAATTTATTTTTATTTGAAAACCATAATGCTGACGAGAAGATTACCCGCAGTAACTAAATAGTTGAAATATGATTTTAAAAACATTCGTTCCGGTGGGAAAGCTTGGGAAGCTAGACTTGCCCATTACGCTGAACATTGAAGTCACAGGACAGCGATACACCTATAGGATGTATAATGTCAATAATCTACGGTTGTCCATAACCACAAGGAGAGTCGTATGCTTGATTGCTGTCTCAAGTCATATAAAATAATAATGTCACTTACCTTACACTCTAACCGGAACATGATAATGAATAACATTGCTGTTTCGGCCGACAAAGACAAACCTTTTAGTCTTTTAGACAGGCTTCGTGTACAAATCCACCACCTATTAGTCACTATGGCAGTGATACATAAAGCCAATATTTTACGAATATAATGTCTTAATAGTCATACAACATAAACTTTGATATTGTTTATATCATAATAGATGAGAGTAAAGAAAATATGCTAATTTACTTATAGTTTGTTAATTTATCGATATCGATAACGTACGTGACCTTTTTAATAACCCTTTTTTTAACTAATACATAAACAATTTACTCACACTCACGTATATTTTTTTTGGTTTCGCTTTTTAACTGACGGTGTTTATCTAGTATATCCTAAATCTATGGTCGAACCGCACCGTGTTCCACTTCCGATCGCTCCAAAGAGAACAACTTTCATGCACGCAAGTGTATTCGCACTTGCGTGCATGAAAGTTGTTCCCTTTGTTATTGTTATTTTTTTATTTTATTTTTTATTTTTGTTGAGTTGTAGTTATTTTAAAGTTAGTTTTTGTTACGTTGCTTAAATTGACGATAAAATACAGTTTTATGCCGACATACCCGAAAAATGGTGTACGATGTTTTACTATTTCATGAAGAAAGAAGCTCGGACAGAAAAAGTGACGGTAAGATGGACCACAGAAGCTACTAAAATATCAGAAAGAACAGTGAGATGTACAGTCAAGGAAGGGAGAAATTCCAAATTCCTTACTGTTCTTAGGACACCAGGAAAAAAGGAATAAAACGAAGCCGATCACAGACATCGCTTCTTTTGACCAGTCGGTGGTAAGTACCTGTGCGCACAATTACCACATTACAAATGAAAAGCTGCCCATAGTTGAAAAACTTAAAAAAAATCTACAAAAGTAGGTATATTGATTTTGTTGCATCGGAGCGCGGTTTACGGAGGATTTTACATAACTAAGATTTCCGATGGAAAGAAGCCCAAAGCGATAGAAAAATACTATTGAAAAATTATACATTACATTGCTGAGGATAGGATACATTTTTTTTTAATATTTTGACTTTCTAATGCATTTATTTTATTTGTAACTCCTAATAAACTTCACGAATTCTTTTTGTGCCTGTAATTTTCTTATATATTGACATGATTAGAGCGATTGATGGCCGTTATCATAGAATAATGACTAATAATAAAAGTGATCACTTTTTTGTTCCACTAAGTACCTATACGATGCGCGAACTTAAATCTACCACCTCAAAACCTTGCCAAAGTACGTGCCGGATGCTGTAATTAAGTACCTTCTAACAATTCATACCGCCTTATTCCAAAAAAACACTCTAGCTATTATGATCAAATTTAAATATTTTGAAACAAATACGACGCCATGTTTGACGTTTTGAAGTTAGTACTGAAGTTAAACTAGGGGTCGCAGTGGTTTAACTTTAGTACTTAGAATAATAACGCTAATAAAAAATAATAATAACGTTATTATTCTAAGCTTTAGTACCATAGAAAGTCCAAGGACAAACGTCAAACCTCGTTTTGTAATAACGTTTTTGATAGTTCATGGTTTAAACCTGGTACTAAACTCGGTACTATTTTTAGACCTTGTTTTGGAATAAGGCGAATGTTTTAATAATATAATAATTTTCATAGTCGAAATATTTCGAGACATCCCCATAATCGAACGATTAGTGTTAGTTTATCTCTCGCCCACCGCTAAATAATTTTTATTCTGTGATCTGTGTATTGAACTGTGTTGTGACTGTAGACTTGGGCATAACCGTTATATTTTTCTAATGCATTATACGTTATATTATATTTTTATAACTGTTGTTTTAAACTGTTATAATATATATTATATTATTTTATCGTATTGAAGACGCAACGATGTAGGGTCTAATAGCAGTAATAGCACTCAACATTGTCCACAGTAAAATAGCTCCAAACGGCAGCATTACGCGTCCGCGACATTTTTTACAATTAAATTACAACATTTACAAAATATATTTACACACACATTAATGTAGGTATTATTTATATTTATAGTCTTTTCACATTTACAACTACCTTTTAAATCACTCGCTTTACATTTACAACAAAAAAACAACGTCCAGCCTTACGCGACGTAAGTTCGCAATCAAAACAAACTAAAACTTCAAACTAACGAAAATTTAGCAGTGAATACACGAACGAAGCTCACACTAATATAAAATCAAAACAATTATAAGTTATGTTAGCGTTATATTTTCATGTAAGTAAAATTTGTTTTTGTTACTAGTGACATAACGTTCATATTTGTGTGACGCGTAATGCGACGTGAAGTTCGTCAACATTATTTTATTTTGACCTTGCTCTAAGTTAAACCTAATGTTGCCGAGTAATAATAAATATTATAACAGTCAGCGTTGAAAATAAATAACGATTAGATCGTTAGAACTTTATATTAAAATATATTATCTGTTGTATGTTATAACGCCCAAGTCTAGTTGTGAGTTGTGACGTAGGTCTTTTTTTACAAAAAAATCAGATGTAAGATTTCAATTCTGTGAATTTTTATTGTAGGTTGAATATAATTAAATAATCTTGTAAAATACCTAAATGTAAAACATATATACTATCAAATAAAGCATTTTGCATATAATCTCCCAAGACCTAAAGGCTTAAATAAGTCAAATCAGGTGAATGTTGTGTAGAGTAGTGGGTAGACAATGTGTATTGTGAAATGTTATGAAGCTATCGATCGATTGATTTTATCTGGAATTATAATTACAACACAAAAAATCTCCTAGGATGAAATTATTTTTACAAGTATTTTTTGGTTTTTCTTACTTTGTAAAATTTTTACATTTTATATTGATTGATTTTTATGTGCAGTTACCTTACACTAATGTTTCCATTTTAAACATCGAAAGATCAATATTTTATTCAACTTAGTGTGCATCAAGGTGTGCATTTTGCCAGGCCAAATTTGGTTAGTTTTTAAATCGCCTCTGTGGTCCAGCGGTTCAGTTCCGGGTTCGAATCCCGGGTCGGACAACAAAAAGAAAATTGGGTTTTTCCAGTTTTTCTAATAAAAAAAAGTTGCTTGGTATTGGATTTGTGCCCGGTTGTCGATAGGCTTGCCACCTATCACATTGTGGGACATACTGTCTTCAGCTAGCCGTGGTTACCTTGGTTGTGCCTCTGCCTACATCTTCGGGGATATGGGCGTGAAGATACTTTTCTTTTAAAATAAATATCTCTAGACTCAAAATGAATCTGACCAAAAATTTGGCATGTTAAATGTTAGTGTTATGGGTGTTTTTCCTAAGAATACAGACATCTATAAAATTGTGTTAAACATCTAGATTAGATATTTCCCATATTGGTCTTGGCTTTTTTGCAGAATAGACCATCTGCCTTCCTGTGCCAGGCAGCTCGTAAAATGCAAATAAATGTTTTTTGCAGGTGAAAAAAACAATATGTCTTTAAGACACCTACGTAAAATTAAGGGTCCCAATACCCTGCCGCCACCAGAGGGGAGCTCAGATGAAGAATATGAACCATTGTATGCAAAAAACCCAGCCAAAAATCTATATGATGGAGTAAGTTATTTGAATATTTATATTATAAAAGATATTATTTCATCAAAAATAAAGATTGTTTGGATATTTAACAACTAAACTTTAATGTATTATGTTTTTATGTCGGCTATTACACAAATTAATTAAACTACAACATAATAAGTGGTGATGTCTATATGTATATCTATGATGTGGGTAACAAAAAGAACACACAGATCACTCAACAAGTAGACAAGAATTCTGGTGAAAGAAATATTTTTTAGATATAACCATACCTCTTCGGGAATATGGGCATGGAAATACTCAAATAAAGTATGACAATTGGGAGCTCTGATATGGTGGTGGAAAAAAAAGTAAAGTCCAAATACTGATTGGATGTTTTGTTTAAACAGCGAATTTGAATTTTATTTTATTACTACAGCTATTGTTAAGTTACAACAATCTTCTGCTTATTTATTCATTATCTAGCTACTAACACTGTCCTTGCGAAATCATTATATTTTTGTCAATTGGCAATGCAAAGTTATAATTTTGTTGTGATAGTTAAAAGTGTAGATGCAGCACCAGCTATAATTGAATCCTATTGTAAAACTGAGCATCTGATACTTAAAACTTTATTTTTAAATTTGTTAAATAATGAGTTAAGTTTTTGTAGCAATTGTCATTTTTAACAGGTTAAGAAAAAAAAGGAGGTTATGTTTTCGACTCCTAAATTTATGTATGTTATTATCATTTTTTTGCGTGCAATGTCAGCAAACCCACACAAGGTTCACCTGATTGTAAGAGATTACCGTTGCTGTCCTGTGACCTGTATTGTGCAAGTCTACCAGCTACCCTACCCTCCAGGCCGGAATGTGACAATCAAAATGGCAGTAAGAGGTGGATTTGTCTGTCATTTGAAAACTTTTTTTAAAAATGATTTTTTTAAAATTTAATTATTTGATATAACATCCTTCCAAGGTGGTCTCATTGCCACCAAGTCTGGATCTGATAATGGAATTCCAGCAAAATTAAAAAAACGATACACTTAATTTTTGTGTACAAAGTTGATTTACTTATTGATCGGTTTTTTGTAATTTACTGCAATTAATATAAATTGTTTATTTATAAGACTTTGTTACTTCGTTATTGCTTATAATCTGCACAGCATATTTGGCTTCATTACATTCTAATGTGCAAGGCATTCATATGTATTAAAAATTTAAGCCTGATTACACTCTATTTGATAGACACTATTGCGAAAAATAAATCGCTACCCAAGTGGTATATTTTAACTGTTTATTTTAGTTGTAGGTGTATTGATTTGGCATTGCAAAATGTTATTTTTATCTTTGTACCAAATTTTTTAATGGAATTTAGAAGTGTTATGTAAAATTTAAAAAAATGTGATATCTATCTGCTAAATAAAAGGTGATCAATAATGTTTATATTAGCGAACTTATAAATGAATTGTCTGATTTTAAAACAATGCAATTCCTGAATCATGTGATTTTAAAATAACCTAAGTCTTTAAAAAAAATGTGGCATATGTATTGTTTTAAAATCACATGGTTTTGGACTTACGTGTTTTAAAATCACATTAACATGACCTATATTGATGAGACGTAGATATGTAATTGGTTCGAAATACGGAACATTTTGTGATTGTGTTGCAAGCCAAGCATGATTGTTATGGTAGATAATTAATTTGCCTCGGCAATGCGCAGACAATAATGAAATGCAAAAGATTTTAAAGAAACTTAAAAAGTGTAAAAATTTTAGATAAGTAATGTACATTTTTATTCTTTAATGTAACGTAAACACCGAACTTTCCCTTTAATATGTGATTTTTTGATGGGCTAAATGTGGTTTTGTCATGACATTTTTTGTTGGTAGTTGGTAGTGAGTTCACACTCAGGATCAGAATCCGAAGCACAGGAGTCTTCAGAACCGGATGTCCCCCCAGAACCGGTTGAGGTGAAGAAAAATAAGAAAAAAAATAACAAGAAACGAAATAAAGAAAGGGCAGAACGTAAAAAATCTGCGGAACCACTTGAGGTTCGTTCTTATATTAGTTAGCATGTAGTATGTTTTTTTAAAGTATACTATTTTTTCTCACGTTTGGAAAATCCCCACGGATACCCGCCGCTTTCGGGAGAGAACAGCAGGTTATTTCGGACTCGAATCGACCAAAAACCAAACGATGACCTTCACGCCGCCCGGTTGGGAGCGAGATGGTGTCGCTTTGGCATTCACCGTCTACTCCGGGGCTACGTCCCGGTGCTTTCCGTACCTCCTCCCGCGCTGAAAGAGGAGCGACCCTGACCATTGGAGTCGCCCCCCAGGCGTGCAAGGTCTGCCTGCCCGGTATGCCTGCACCGAAGTGAACCTGAGTTGGTATCGTCCCCCCGGGCCCGCGGTGCGGAAAAGGAAATCAAAAGGAGATCAGCGCCTGCCAGGACCTGTTACAACTAACCATGGCTAGCAAAAGTTGCTAATGTATACTATCTGAGCCGACATCCTGTCCTAACTATAAATAATGACTTTTTTAATACAAAACTATTCCTGACAATAACATATAATACTACAAAAAAAGAATTAACAAAATTGGTACATTAGTAGGCACGATGCAATGACCAAGTGACATGGGTATTTGTTTTTAAACATAAGATTTATATTGTGTATGAGGGATGATCTAAAAGTAATTATAATCAATAATAAACACAATGAAACACTTTTTTGTCACTACAATGTCAAAACCTTGCCAAGTTACGTGCCGGATAGTGTAACTTTACGATTTTGATACGTAAAAAAAACAATTCAGATTTCGATCTCCATGTATCAAAATTTCGTCAAAAAAGAATTTCAAAAATGGAGCACAACAGTTGTTTTGGCATGTATTTTTTATGGCCACAAATCATATATTTTTTATTTAAAGTAGTTATAATTAATTAAATTGATTTATTATGTAGTTAGTAAATAAACTTCGATAGTTTTTCATTATTATAAATGCAAATTACATAAAATATCCATTTTAAAAAAAAAAATTATTAAATTGAATCCTCATTTTCTTGTATGTCCCCAGGTCGGATGACACGCTTTAAGTCAAATTATTCTGCTCTTAGTCTAGGTTTTCCCTTGACTTGTTTTGTTATTTATCTAAAATGAACATTAATTAACAGCCTCTTGGGTCCAGCTTTGCTAAATACTTAAATATTTTTATAGAAAGATATGATGTTACTTGTCCCCGAAGTTTTGAAATTCCGGACATTTCGATTTTGTTACCACAGTTTTAAATAGATTAACCACCAAACAGTTTCAATTTTTATTGAAAAAAATGGCAACGTCGAAAGCAAATGACGGCTATTTTAAAAACTTACATTAACTTGGTCTCCTTTCGGCGGTATGCGAAGGTTTGTGCAACCGGCTGAACCGAAGAAAAATTCATGGTCAGGTTTGTTATTTTAGTATATCCTACTATAGAACACATATATCTAAATGAATATCATACCCCACCGACCACGATGAAGTGAAAGATATCATCAAAGATCTTCACAATAGAAAGGCCCCATCAAAGATCTTCACAATAGAAAGGCCCCGGGGCCTGACGGTATTTCAAACAGAGTAATTAAATATT
>NJDC01001688.1:845779-874561 GCA_002245475.1 Calephelis virginiensis | reverse complement strand
GCCGCCGGTCTCGGTGACGAAGACCTCCCTTGCGCCCGGCGCCTAACGCCGAGCGACGAGCCACAAATACTCCTCCACCAAGTCCACCCAGTAACCAGAACCAAGCACCAAGTCGAGGTACGGTCTCCCGGGAGACAGCCCTTGGTGCTGGCGTTGTAGGTAACAGCCCAATCCATCTAAATAATGATGTCTCGGGCTGAGCACTCTGCTCGGCCCACAAAGTTCGGTGAAGTTGTAAAAAATCGTAAGATTAGCAACAAATTAGTAATTAAAAAAAAATTAATATCATACGAGTATATGTAATTTTTAGACTAATCTTAAGATGTTTAGTTTTATTCATTTAGAATTGAAATTGAATTGTTACATTTTTTCGAATGAAAGTAGGTCTCAATATGATACTTCCGTTTTGTTACTACAGGTTCCGTAACATATAGACGGACTGACAAAGTAACAAAACCGACAGCATAAAGCTTGGTATATATTATACGATAATGATAATTAAAACTTTAAAGAATTATTACCATACTCTATGATTTATAAACAGTTTATAAAAACGATATGCCAAAAAAAAACCAGGGCCGACGCAATAATTTTGTATTTTAGATTTTTGAAGATGTTTAAAAATAATATTCAATAGTATCACTGCCTCCTCTCTGTCTGGTGGCTAACATTTGCTAAAGAAGCTTTGTAGGCATTCTTATTAAAATTTGTAGGTCAAAATAGTTGTATGTATTTATGTTGTAGGTTGTATTTACTCCATAATGCCAGGTCTCCCTCGGGGTAACAGATAGCAATGAGGGCCAAGCATCACAGTTTAAATAAACCTGTCTTTTTTCACCCACATTCATTACCCTTTTCATAAAATACCCACCGATTTTGGAGACTCTTATAAAGTACACGTAGGACATGCTCCAAAGAAGAGTTTTGAGGAATTTTCCTGCAAAGATTGCGACGGAAGAGCAACTTTTTTTTCATTTTAGCCGGACCTTGGACGATGGACCGCAGCAAGACTTAGATAACTAAATCCAAAGTATGAAAAATCGCTCCAAGACCGTTATAAATGTCATGGGTGGTTTTACAGACTATTGATTTATCAGTCAGTCATTTAAGTCCCTTATTTTTCACAGTTTCTTGAGAAACACATTTATTGTTAGTTTTACCATTATTTACGTTTTTTTTCTTTATTGCAGTATAAAATTGTTACATAAAAAACGCAAAATAATAAGTTCAAAGAGGTTTTAGAAAAATATGCACATGTTACATGTTATTATCAATAAATTTTGAGATAAGTAAATTTAAAATATCCCCAGATAGTGTTGATGTGTTTATTTACAAGAAATATTCGATACTAGGTACTCATAAAAAATGTTTTGATTATAATTACATGTTTGTGAAGTGTGGACTATGCCTTACGATTTTGTTACCGTCCGTTTTGTCACTGTCCCCTAAAAACTTGCTAAAAATCAGATATATTTTGTCCTAATACACTGAATGTCAAAAGTAAAACTGCATTTATTAAAATGAAAACACATTTACGATTAGCTTATTTAGTTCTTGACAGGGTGAAAATAATATGTCCTTAATAAGATGAAAAACAAACGTTGTTTTTGGACATATGGTAACAAACCTGAACAAAATTTGATGTTTTTGAGAGTTTTATTAATTTTATAAGCTTAATTTCATTAAATATAGATAGCAAAATACCATAATGTTCCTAAATATATATTGAATTTGGAAAACCTATAATAGTTCCATTTATTTTGGAGATTGAATATAGTAACAAAACTGACCAATTTTTCACACTTGTTGTCTTATTTTATATTTTTTTTGCATTAATTAATACCACTAATATAAAACAAAGTAATATTTCTAAATCTAGAAAAGATTTGCTTTCGAATCCCATTGAAAAATATTACAATACATAGATGTAAAATTTTAAAGCACAATTTTTGACTGTTGTGCCCAATTTTTGAAACTCCCTGAGAGTGCCGATAAATCACACCAAATCCGGGTAGTTTAGTTTTCATTTTGTTCCAATAGAATTCACCGAATCAATTTGTTACATGGCGTCAAATTGTGTTCAAGAGTACGAAATGTCACAAATCCGCTTCCAATTTCCAGATTTTGATGAAGTCGTGTTTGGAGAGAATCCCTACTGATCTGCTTGGATTTTTTGAGATTTGCTCTTAAATTGGTAACTCGTTTTTTCATTTGCTCGTCAGATAACATTACTCCCCTAGGTACCCAATGCTCCTATCTTCTTATATGCAAATCGTTCTCAAAGATTCATTGAATACTGCCACACGAGTTTTTTCGGACCTCAGCTATATGCTTGTTAGTTACTCTCCGATCCGGCAATACAACTTCCTCAACTTTTTTTCACGTTATCTTCAGGACGTAATGTTTATGTCTTTCACAATGTTCATCTTTCGTCAATGTTCTTCCCAGCTTAAACTCCTTGGCCCAGAGTGCGACTATGGAATATGCAAAAAAAAGAAGATTCCCCTTTATTTCCACCAGTTTCGTGTGTATGTCTTTGTAGACATTTTTCTCAAGAAAAGATATTTTCTGACAGCTCTGATTTCGTTCTCTTTCCATCTTTATGTTCATCGTAGTTTGTTCGCGTTCAAATGAATTTAGTTCTTAAAAATCGTGGCCAATTTAACTGATTTTTTTCTAAACCAGGATTTATTCCTTTTTTATAAAACAAGATTTTTCTAAACAGGATCTTAGATGACTTGTGAAAGTCTATCGACTACTCTACACTCCAGTAAATCGAGCACGAATGCTGTGGCGGCATTTTTTTTTACAGATTACACAAATTGAATTAAACCCAAGAGTAAGTAAATTATAAGCTTGTGTTATGAGTGCTAGTCAACGTTACTATAACATAGAAATACTAATATCAATAACACAATACAGTTAATAAACAGCCAGACCTAGAAATGCCGATATCTAAATGTTCATCACACAAATATCTGTCCCCGTCGGGTATCGAACCTGCGCCTCGTGCTTGTCGTGCTTGCCCCTCGACCAACAAGCAGCAAGTTGCGGTGTTTCTTAATATACATGTAATGTGTCAATGCAAATAAAAACAATAAAGGCTTGCCAACTGGCTAGACGTACTCGTACAAACTTATCAGTATGAAAATAATACATAAGACGACACAATATCGGCTATATTCTTCTGATTAGGAAAGATAACTAAAACCTAACTTTCGATTTGGAAATGTCCAGCATCTTCTATTGCATTAGATTATGGCATCTTACAAATTTCGATAATGCACCTCGGAATAGCATTTTTTTTACTTAATTGCGAAAAGATTAGGTTTTCGTGTATATTTCTTTAAGAAAATAGAGCCATATTCGTCCGGATTGTTGATTTCTAATAAGAAACAAATAACATAATGACTCTACCGTCGTATACGTTGTATTTACAGTATACCTAAACGTTTCTTTACTTGTTTATTCCTTGACGTGACATACAAATATTTCTTTAATTACTTCATTGTTTTTTAGAACATCCCTTAAATTTTCAAAAGAGCATTCCTGTAATTCAGCTATATCAATTGTACTTTATTTTACTTGCTCGTGGTTTGTACATCCCCACGGGAAACATACCTTTACTATCTTTTTTTTAAGGACTAATGTGTTGCCAACCTCGCATTAACGTAGTCTGTACTACTTGTAACTTTTAAGGTGGGTTTTAAGGTATGTGCGAAAGCTTTACGTGCGCAAGCTAAACTTGGCCTAACATCTATATATATATAAAAATCACTGCCACTTTTCGTTGTAGTTTTATAACTCAAGAACGAGCTCCCCTATCCAAACCAAATGTTTATACTTGTGAAGACTGAAATGAATGTGAAGTGTGCATAAAATCGGTCTGGCGGTTCTTCATTTATCACAATTTTTGTAACAAATGAATTAAATAAATGGCAGATAGTTTTGTTAATGGGTTTTTCTGTCAAATGAAATTTTTTTTCAGATGGGGATTGTGCTGTCATATTGTAACTTTTTTAGTTGTTTTTTCTTTTTTGTTTTGTTGCGTTAAGTCATTCATGCGGTCATATACATAGCGAAGCACGTACCGGGTCGCTAGTATGTTTTATAAAGTGTCACGTTACGAAGTGACATTTTGCTATTTTAAAAGCTTTTATTTAACTTGCAATGTATGTATGTTAGTTCGGGTGGAATCTTTGAACTCAATTTAGAAGCAGATATCTTCAACTATATATCTTCTGCAGAACGTTCTTTCATTTTACAGATGGATGAAATTGAAGCGTCGCTAATGGAGGTGAACGCGTTGTTAGGTGAACCTTCTGTTCACGTCCACGAATCGCCCAAACGGCCGAAAGTAGATCCATTCCACGTACATTTTAGTGTGCAGTACAAACACCTTTGCGTTATTAACGAGCTTGACAGAGTTTTCGGCCCAGAAAACGACGATGATACTAATAATCGGTAAGTGTCAATGTTTTTTCATTTAGTTTTTGGCACTAGAGTTAGCATTTGCCATTCGCCATGTTAAAATTTTCAACTAGTTACCTAATTTAACAAATTTGGGTTTAAATTATTCAAAATTAGTCATAAGTCGTCAAAAAGTCGTGAGGGCCTTGAGTAAAACGGTGGCCTCATTCCTCAAGCTCATTTAACGAGATTTGGCGGTAACGAAGAAATACAGGACAGAATATACTAATTTCTCCGTAATTATTTCATTTTTGCACTTTCACTAAACAAAATTGTACAAAATGCCACCAAAGTTGACTAAATCCGTTCAATATAAACACGAAATTCAACAATTACGAAAAAACCTAAGTATCAATGTTATTTATGCTTATCTACATGGGGCACACTAAAAGTTTTGCACATCTAGCTAATCGGAACTATTTGAATTTTTTATGTTATATTTTTAAAATGTTGCAACCTTCTTAGTAATAAAATAAAACAATTGGCGGGAAATAATTTGTTAATTTGTTCTTTTATCACACATCAAAGTTCTACAAACGCAACGAAAATGGAATTAACTCGTAAAGATTTAAGAGCGATGATTTTTTATGATTTTAAAAGTTACCTTTCTCCGCAAGACTGTGCCGCTCGTCTTCAAAATGCTTTTGGGAGAGAACAAGGTACTTGTTTGAGTACCGTGAGGCGCTGGTTTGCTGAATCTGAGAGAGGTCGAGTTTCTTGACCTAAAGAATTCCGTAAAGGGGGGCCTTTAACTGCCGTCAACAAAAATAATGTGGCTACTATTAAGCGGTTAATTGAAGAAAACCTCCGGATTACCTATGATAGAATTCGGGGACTATTGGCGATTGGTATGAGCCAAATTTAGAAAATTTTACACGAAGAATTGAAAGTTCGAAAACTTGGAAGTACGACCACGGACATTCTGTTTATGACATTGTCACAGGAGACGAAACGTGGATTTATTGTTTTGAACCCGAACAAAAAAATACCAATGTTGTGAATGGGTGTTTGAAAATGAGAACAGGCCATCAAAAGTTAGGCAGGCCAGAAACGTTGGTAAAAAATTGATCGCGTTTTTTTCTCACTAACGATTCCACTTGAAGATCAAAAGAGTGTTAATACCGAGTGGTATTCTACCATTTGTTTACCCAGGGTGTTAGAAAAAGTTCGTGAAAGACGACCCAAAAGCCGCATTCTCCTACATCGTGATAACGCTTCTTCACACACGGCCAACAAAACAAAGTCATTTTTGGCTTCCGAAAAAGTACATCTCGTCATTCATCCTGCGCATAGCCCCGACCTAGCAGAATCAAAGATTTTTTTTTATTTTTTTTATGATATTGGAAGGCAAATAAGCAGACGGATTTTCTGATGGAAAGAAATTCACGCCGCCTAGACTAGCACCAAAGGTGCTAATGGTGCGTTGCCAACCTGAGGCCGGGATGTTAAGCCTCGACCAAAAGTAAGTTTACTGGCTACCTTACCCTCCAAACCGGAACACGTCATGACGTTATGGCGGCCAGGAATAGGTAAGGCGGTGGTACCGATCCGGGTGAGTCACTGCGCAACTCTACCACCTAGTCACATGTCAAGGTATTAGTGACGGCAATAAAATAAAAATAAAGCAATAAACATAATAATTTGGTCATAACATGTTGTTTTTTTTAGCTACGCTAAACTTATAGTGTGTCCTACGTATTTATTGCCGCTGTGGTCTAGTGGTTCGATGTTGACGTTGACTGCAAGGGGTCTAGGGTTTTCCAACCAAATTTAAATCCCGAACTCACCTCTCTTATTTTGAAATGTCCAAAACGAGTTATCCTCCAGGAGGTACTTCTGAACAAGGATCAGGCTCATCTTGGACGCTAACCGTCTCATTATTAAATGTAGAGTAAAGTACTTCAAGCTTCAACCTGATCTTATATAATCTGTGTTACAGTGTAGTAAAGACTATAATATCAACTTAAACTTGGAGTAAATTATGTCTGTTACCATGATGAGTTGTGCCTCTGTCAATCCCTTCAGGGTTACGGGTGTGAAGATGTTCAATGAACTGTTTGGGTGATAATATAGCTAATAAACTACAATAACCGCTGCCTATCGACAACGTAGATGATACTGACGTGTCGGTATATTATAAACACTACAGATTTTACTGGTGCGTGGTGTATTCGTCCATTATTGGGATATTAGACCATGTGTACACGTCTGCTAATTTGCTTAACGGTGATACAGTCACAAGGAAAATGGTTATTTGGTTTTGATTAGTTCCTGTACTTTGTTCAGATGTGTTTTTAAATGTGTCTTTCGCTTTTCAGACGCGTCCGAAAACCACACAACAGACAAATACACAGAGCGTCAATAATTCCTAAAGAGTTCGTTTTTCCAGGAAAAGGTATGTTGATCAGGGTTGTCAACTAAGATTAGTTTCTAAGTTGGATATAGGCTTGGCGATAGGCTTGCCGACTATTATATTATGGGATTTAGTGTTTTCGGATATTCGTTGGTGCCTTGGTTGAGTCAACCGCTTCGGAGATATGGGTGTGAAGATACTTTTAAGTGTATCAAGCATGAGAGTAGTATAAATGCGGCCGAGAAAGAGTGAGATTGAATCCAAGTGTTAGTGTTAAATTGATCAAAGGCAAGCTCCTCTGGTCCGTTCAGATGGTTCGTCCAGGTGAAAAAGCAAATACAATACAATGCAAATACCCGGGGAGACCTAAGTTGACATTCCACGATCAAATCGCTCGGTTGTTATCCGAGGGTGGTGTAAAGAGTCTTCGAAATCGGCGTGTTTGTACGAAAAGGATAATAGATATAGAGGAAGGAACAGGTCGGCAAGGAACATGAGATTTGGCACTCGATTCCCTCTGACTACCTCGTAAGGCGCTTGGCGTGAACATAATATGTTCGTATGTATCAAGTGTATACAGGGAGATTATGGTATCTGTAGTCCGAAGTGGTGGTCTGGAGATCTGCTATCCACCCTGGATAGCAGATCTCCAGACCACCACTATCCAGGGTATCTTGGTGTATACACCAATCTCTTACATTATTGTTTCGCCAAGAGTGTTGGTGTTAATAAACTGATTTAACTGCTGCACTCAGAGAGGTAACATATGATCTCATTAAGCCACAATTCTCCATAGAAAATGTCGACTTGAAGACTGATAATTTACAATTGACCTCTCTGAGTTCGGCCGCTAGAGAAAGAAACGATTTTTTCAGTTTTATTTTTATTTTAGAAGGACTATCAATGTCAATTCAACGGAAAGATGAAAAATACACGTACTTCACATTTGACCACAATAAGGAATATCAGCGTCTCCATAAGCAGTTTCTGGTTTCGCTAATAACAAGGTATTTATAGATATTTCAAAAAATGAGGGTGCAAACGTTATACAAAACCAACACTATACTATGAAAATTTCCGCTAGGAGTAGGTAAATTAATCTAAGAAGAGAGAATCTTCATAAATTTAATTATAATGTGAATTGCTATTTTATCTCAATTCTTCTTAAATTCCGTTAAACATATTTTAAACACTATGTAAATGTCTTCTTCAAATAGTTTTGTGCATAGTTTATAATTGTCTGGATTAATAATGTAAAACTCAGAAAAAATGCACATAATGTAAGGAAGTCCTACAATGTTTCCAAGATCTTAACAAATGTGACCATTGAAATTTATAAAATAATGGTTTATCTAATATTACTAGCCGACCTTGCGAACTTCGTTTCGCTTGCCATTACTAATAGTTAGTTAAATGAAAAAAATGTTTTTCCTATCGCCTCTATGGTCTAGCGGTCCCGGTGTTGGACTTGGCTTCATGAGATTCCGGGTTCGAATCCCGGGTCGGGCAACAATAAGAAAATGAGGTTTTTCGAATTTTCTAATAAAAAATGTTGCTTGGGTTTGGATAAGTGCCCGGTTGGCGATAGGCTTGTCACCTATTACATTGTGTTACTTAGTGTCTTCGGATAGTCGTGCGTGCCCTGGTTGTACCTCTGCCTACCTTTTCGGGGATATGGGCGTGAAGATACTTTTTTTTCCTGCAACTATCCCGGGTTTTCTCTTTACATGACCCTTTGGAAACCACGGATTGGAAATTAGGAATCATTTTCATTAGATGTAGATTATACTTCTAGCGGATGTTGTGACATGTTCACATAGTGTTGTCAGATATACCAGTTAGTTCCGAAATTAATGTCTACTCTATTGTACTCGTATATAATAATAAGTCCTAATATTTTTTTTGTGCTGGGTTCTCAGTGTACAGTAGACCATTTCCCTGTCTGCCTATCAGCTCCTAAGTGGAATATACGTTACAAAACCATTGGAGGTCGAGTGTTATGCAGCAACTTGCCCGGGTAGGGATCAATCGCCTTACCTATTTTTTGGACCGCCTTGTTGTTCGAGTGTCTAGCGTACACGCCTAACTACACTGAACATCCGCGAAGCTCGGGTTCGATTCAGAACGGGGCGGGCATTTGTGTGATGAACATTATGTGTCTGCATTTCCGGGTCTGGGTGTTTATTAAATTTATTCTGGTATCTATTTAAGTATTTCTATGTATTAGAATCGTTGACTAACACCCATAACACAAGCATATAATTTGCTTACTTTGGGTTTAGATTCAATTTGTGTGCCTTGTCCAGAGACATTATTATATTATTATTTCTTATTTTTGCTGACATAATGATAATGTCATGATCTGGTCCGGAAAGTAGGATAGTCGGTAGACTTGCACATAACCTAGCACTCTGGTTCCAAGACAGCGACTGCACCTATAACATGGTATGCTATGGTAGTTTTTAGGCCACGCTTATTTCTTACGATCACGAAAGCCGTATGTTTGTTCGCTGTCTTGTGTCATAAAAATATTTTACAAATAGGTGTATGTTTCAGGGAAAATCTAGATGTGGAGTTCACTGGTGTAACTTACATGCATGTGGAGATGCTAATTCAGGTGAGGACAAAAACATTTTCTTCTAGAGTCTGGCTGAACTAAGGTTTTCAGCTAAACCCAAGCCGTAATAAAATTTTCGGTCTTGATATTAAAGTAAGGTCGCGTAGCAGGAAGATATTTGTAAATGAACTCGTAATTACCTATCTCCCTCTCGCTCTACAGTAAGTATATTATATCTCGCTCGCACTGATGGCCGCCTCCTTAAGGGGCTGTAAACCTTTTACCTGCCATTGGTTTTTGTTATCCATTCACTAAACCAAATTTGAGTTATCGCTATATTCTTTCAACGCTAGTTGAAACTACAAAGAGATGTAACACGTTTAGTGCTGTCATTTGGTTGGACATGACATTTCGAAAGACTTTTAATCTACTCCTTGAAAAACGTTGATTGAAAACTTCACGAGTTGACACGTCCAGAATAATCTGATATGTCTAAAATGTTCCATCTCTTTTCATCTTGTTCTTTTTAATATAGTAAAATCTAGAATAATTGTATTTGATGCACAGCAGTTGTATTACCGTTGTAATAGTTTTTTTTAGTTGGGAATTCGTTAGTTGAATCACGCGTAATTTGATATTATTATTTACTATAACTGGAAGCTGCAATTTACCTACACATTTTGACAGATATTTGTTAAGATTCACATATTATGTCAAATGTGATCTATTAAATTGACCCGACTTTAGAAAGATGCAATGGGATTGTTTAAATATAAGAGTAAACAACAAAGACAGTATTATGTTTAAATAATGTACTTGCGCCTAAGATAACACAGTTCTTAAATTGGCCCATTTTCAATATTTTGTATTTTTTAAAATTAAATTAAGGTACGAAATTAACTTACGAAACATGATAGTAATTTAAACTCTTTTAAAAACTTTAAAAATACAAAATTTTCAAAATTTTGCACTCACATAACATTTGCAGAAAATGTTTGTAACTATTATCAATTATTCTCTTTATTTGGCAACCGGACTTCTAACCGAATAATTTATATTTAACACCAGCTGATGTCCAATGACTTGTCAGCGTAGAATAAATTTTCATGCAAATTTTCAACCCTCGTAGCCCTCTGGAAGTTGATGTACGAGTATGAAAAAAATAGTCAATGCTTAAACTCATATTATCTAACTGTATGCATAAGTAATTTTATCGAATTTGGGCTAGCGGTTTAGCTGTGAAAGTGTAACAGACAGACTTTCGCATTTATAATATTAGTATGGATTCTAGTATATGTGTGTTTGTCATCTAACTCCTAAAGAGTTGGATCTTTGAAACCGATGGACTTTAAGTTTAACCTCCTGTTTTGACTTTTGTTGTTAGATGACATCAATCTATAATACCCCTTTGTCAAATTTCATGACTATAGGTAAAACTAATGATATTTTATGATAACTGAGTGTGTATCTTTTTGCTTATCTTTATATATAATTCTTGTGTTCGTGTGTTTGTCACTGAACTCCTCCTAAACGACTGGACAGATTTTGATGAAATTTTTTGTGTGTGTTCAAGGGGATTCGAGAATGGTTTAGATTCACAATTTGGTCTCCTGGAAAATATTATTTAATTGTTTTTTTAATAATAAGTAGTTGTTGATTTTGGAATGTTTCACATTGAATCCGACAGACTGCGCTACTACCGAAGCATTAATGTCAAACGATACGAAGTTTGCTGGGTCAGCTAGTAGTTGTATAGATTAGTTTTTGCCCTCGGTTATACCTGTGCCCTTACCATGAGTTTACAATACTCGTTACCGTCTCTGTAAATTATTTGTATGAAAACTTGGAACAGCGCCTCTGTTGGTAACTTGGAGAAACACTCTTGTAGACCAAAAGTGTCATACTCGTAGATTTCGACACGAAACTTACCGAACGTAATCCACACCAACTCGTGGTAAAGGCTATGGTATTTATTTTATCTATAGTAAGGCACTTATCTCCCCCGTGGGAACCCGTTTTAATGTTAGGATAAATAGTAGCCTAGGTCAAAATATACACATTTATCTTCACGCCCATATCCCCTAAGAGGTAGGTAAATGCGCAACCAGGTCACCCACGACTAGCCAGACACTGACTCCTACAATGTAACAGATGGCAACTCTATCGCCAACCGGACACATATCCAATCCAGAGCAAGTTTCTTATTATTAGAAAATTGGAATAATCAAATTTTCTTTTGTTGTACAAGTCCAATACCTGAACCGTTAGGCCACAGAGGCACACATTTATCCTTACTAGTGGTCGCCCATTGGTCGAAATTCGACCATAATAAATTTTAAAATCTTGTTGATAAGAACGCCATCTTCATTTTTCAAGACCAACTACTTTGTTTACAAACTGTATAATTATAGTTTTGTGCGCCATCTGTGATCTTTTATCGTTATTATCATGGTATTACGTGTAATGTTTTATTTTTTGAATTAATGCACTTTATAATCATTATCATTAAAAAATATTAGCGTTCTGCACTTCTTATACACATACACTTTAAGTGTGCCAAGTTTTATGCCCCTCCGTCCGCAATTTTCGTGAAAAGTGTTCCTAAGTTTTGGCATCACGTATTTAATCATAAGTCTCTGTGTGTTTAATATATAGATATAACAAATGGATGTTGACAGCAATAGCGTATGACGTTTCGACCTACAAAAAGTCAAAATGACTATTAGTCAATTAAATCTAAGTTTTCGAAATTAGAGTTAAGTTAAAAAAAATTTTTCGTACATTTTAAATGTTTGTGACTTCAAAACTATAGATTACTTTAAACTCTTTTTCTATGTTTGTTACATGGCACATTATTGATTAAATAGTCAACGATTTCACTTTTTCTGGGTTGATACACTATTGCTTATCAGATTTAGAAAATAGATAAATAGGTAATAATAAACTCTTGGACAAATTACACAAACTGAATCTAACCCCAAAGTAAGCCAATTATATGCTCGTGTTATGGGTGTTAATTAACGATTCTAATACATAGAGATACTTTAATAGATATCAGAATAAATTTAATAAACATTCAGCCCCGGAAAATGCAAACATCAAAATGTTCATCACACAAATGCTTACCCCCCTTGGGAATCGAACCCGAGCCTCGCGGTTGGTCAGTAAATTTAGGTGTGTACGCTAGCCATCCCACCAACGAGGTGTTCAAGGGTAACAAACAAAAACATTTTTGTATGTATTATATTATGGTTTTTTTTACAGGAGGTGGATTTATTGTTTGAATCGGATGACTATACTAACGCTAATGCGTTAGTGGAGCAGATGATTGCATTTATGCAACATGTGGCCTTGCCGACCTTCAATATGTCCAATGTAAGCATATTAAGTGCAGTAGTAATTATTATATATTCCATCCATTCGGCAAGTAAAGTCTGGTTCGCCGATATGTGCGAGCAAAGTTAGTGTTTTCCTTAGCACTTTGAATTGGGGCAGTGTTTTAAACATCAAAATTGAAAAATATACATTTAAATATAGTGCAAACACAATTATTTTAAACAATTTCTTATGCACAGACGTTGTTTTAAGTAACTATCTGTACGCCCATATCCCCGAAGAGGAGGAGGCACAACCAGGGTACCCACAACTAGCCGAAGACACCAAGTCCCACAATGTGATAGCTGATCAACATAATATTGCCAACCTGGCACACATCAAATCCAGAGTAACATTTTTTTTCTTAGAACATTGGAAAATCACATTTTCAACAAGTCCGAGCAGACCGCTAGACCACGGAGGATTAATATGTTATACTTATTAATATTGTCTTATGTGATTACAATTTTTATTATTGATTTCAGCCGAGAACTAGATTGGAGTTCATTTATTTGGAGAACAGACCTTTTCACGTTTTGATGTTGAAATACATGTATCTATTGACAAACAGAGCTTGCCACCGTACAGCTTTGGAAATAGCGAAACTGATGTTGAACCTCGACCCCTCTGACCCTATGGGGGTGCTGTTCATTCTCGACACTGTGGCCCTGAGGGCTCGGGAGCATCAGTGGCTTATAGACACCTTGGATTATTTGAACATGGAACGAGAGGCTGGATATATGTTTAACACTCAGTTTTCGTATGCGCTCGCTAAATTCCACGTCATAAAGAAACAAAAAGGTAAATGAACTATCGAAATACGCTATGAAAAATCTATGGTGTAACGCTCGCAGACTGCATTCGTAACATTGAGATCCGAGGAAGAGTGGAATAGAAAGAAAGTACTGGTGTTAAAATGAGAAAATGCTTTCGGTCATATGGAAGGAATATCAGACGAAAGATTGACATACCAGATATACAATGCGAATGTGGATGGATGTAGGTACCCAGGACTTAGGTTAAGATTCCTCGGATCAGATCTAATTGCTAGGTCGTACCCGAGGGTAGTGTCGAGAGTCTCCGAAACCAGTATGTTTGTATTAAAAGGGTAATGAGTGTAGAAGAAGCCAGGCAGGTCTGCAAGGATCGTGTTATTTGGCTGTTGATATTCTGTGAGTGACCTACCTGTAAGTGACTTGGCGTGAAGATACGTTTGTATATAACTGTAAAAAAAAGCTTGATTCACGCTTGTAAAATTCATATGCACTCCATTTGGAATACGGATCACATCTCGACTATTTTTTTATTTGAGAGGTCAGCGATCAAGCACTCGGCTCTCCTGTTGGTAAGATATAGCCTTGGACTTAAGACACTATTGATGTTATAGGTGCGTTGCTACTCTGTAGCCGGGTAGTACCCCGGCTACAGTGCGGTACGGCCTAATGTGCATGTATACCGGCTACTCTACCCTACCGAAACAAGACAGTGTCTTTATGTAGGTGACTCGGACAAGTTGCCGCACAGCATTCAACTGCCAGTGCGCAATGCGACCGTCATCTATATAACAATGTTTCCTTTGTCAGTAGCCAACCGATTCTGATGGCTCTTTTATAGAAAGGTCATGATTCCTAGGTGGTTCCATATTAATTACACCCGCTTGCCAGAATTTCATTTTCCATAATTTCATCTGCTATAATGTCAACAGACATAATATTGTTTCTTATAATTTCATATGTCATACTCATTCTTTTCTATAGGTTTTAGTCACGTGCTAGAAACTTTATGTCCCATAAAGTCAATTTCAAAAAAAAAGGGAAAAAAGCTAGCAAATGACATCATTTGCTAGCATGATTCTAAGTCGTATTATCATTTACCATCAAAATAATTTCTAGCAAAAAACATTAATTCGTTTTATAATAAATATTACTCCGTGTGGGTCCGGGCTCCTTTGTAGAATAGACCATCTGTCTTCCTGTTCCAGGCAGCTCGTAAAAGGCGAGGATAGGCTTGCCATCATTAACACCGTGACATCTAACTAGGTGGTCGAGTTTCGCAGCGACTCACCCGGATTGGTACCACCGCCTTACATATTCCTTCCGCCAAACGTCATGATGTGTTCCGCTTCGGAGGATAAGGTAGCCGGTAAACTTACTTTTGCTCGAGGCCTAACATCCCGGCTTCTGATTGGCAACGCACCATTACCTTTGTTGTCTAGGCGGCTTGAATTTCTTACCATTAGGAAATCCGTCTGCTTGTCTGTGTGTCAATGTCATAAAAAAATGATCAACAGGTTTGGATATGGTTTAGTTTGGTTAGGTTAGGTTAGAACATGAAAAACAACGCACGAGCCGAGCGAGCGAAGCGAGCGTACCGTGGCAGCGGCCGGCAAAGTACCAGAAAGCTAATCGCTAAAAATAAAAACAACTATAATATGTAATCATACGTCATATGTTTATTAGAAATATATAATCATAGCGTGACATATTTAATACAATTTACATTTTAGTTAATGCAAACACAATTTTTTGTAAGGCATTTAAATATTCTGTTGAATAATATTTTTACAAACATAAATACGTATATGGCGCTCGTATAATTATAAAAAGTAATGTTAGGGCGAGGAAGAGTGTGTCACAAGTATGTTATGGTCAACAAAACATTCGAACAAAAAAAAAAATTCGGGTAAATGAAATTCTGGTTTTTGGATATATTGCATATAATCTTCGGGAAAACCATAGACAACCAATTTTATCATCATCCGACCAGTGGTTATCGAGTTATAGTTAATAATGTGCAGAGGTGCAGGTGCAACCTATCGCCAACTGACCGCATATCCAATCCCGGGCGTTACTTTTTAAGAAATGAAAAAAACATGAATAATAACAATAATGATTGTGTACAGAAAATACTGCAAAAACACATTGTTTCTGACCCGGCAATCGAACCTGAGACCTCGACTCAATGGCAACACCGGACCACTAAATCACAGAGCCGATTGAAACAATATTAATATTGAATATTTGTTTAATGTTTAAAATTTTGTATAATTTGTTCATGTTTTGTGTTACTAGTATTGATATACTTATATATTTCTATTGTATTTGTCTTTGTAAGACATCTTTGTTTTTTAGGTGATTTTGAAGAGGCAGATCTATTGCTAAAGAAGGCTATGCTCAAATTTCCGACGTTTGTACTAGATTTCTTACATTGTGCTAAGCTAAAAGTCAGCGAACAGCTTCAGTCATCTACGCTTTTCAACGGTTATGCTGATAACACGTAAGTGATTTCTTAAGGTATCTAATTTTTTGGTAACACTTCATTGTTAAAAATTTTAGTAAAATTGCAATTATTTTACAAATTGTGTGGTAACTAACAAGTTTTACAAGTTACAAGTTGCATTTTACTTAAGGAATACCTATACATACTAAAGGAAATTATTAATTGGAACTTGATTGTAAATTCGCAATCACAGTTTCTAAATTAACTTACAATACTTGGTAAATTTACAAAATTCTATTTTATTACTAATTCATTATTGTATGTTAAATATACCAAAAAAATTCTTAATTAAAATTCAACATTTTATTTCACGTTAACCTACAAGATGCACTTGTGACGCGGCTATTATATCTATATATTAATATGTGATGCTAAAACTTTGGACCCCTTTTTTCGAAAATTGCGCGGACACAGGAGCATAAAATTTGGCACACTTATAGTTAATGTGTAGGAGAAGTGCAGAACGCTAATGTTTTTCAATTATAATGCTTATAAAGTACATTAGATCAATAAATAAAACATTACCCACACTACCGTGCATTTGACACACACAAACAAATATATTGATGATAACGATAAAAGATCACAGATGGCGCACTAAAAAGTTTGTAAACAAAGTAGTTGGTCTTAAGAAATGAAGATGGCGTTCTTATCAACAAAATATTAAAATTTAAAACGGTCGAATTTCGACCAATGGGCTCACTTTGACTTACGGTCGTACACAGAGACGTCACTTAACAATAATTAATCTAGCATTAAATCACAATTTAATATAATAAATTTAGACAAGACTTAAGGATAGTGCCCATAGTTGACGGGGCGGTGCATTGCAAATCACACTGAGGCGGGCCGGGCCGCATCGCATTGGCGGAATTTTGTTACTCAGCGTCAAAGAGTTGAGAAAAAAAATAGAGACATGCGACTCGACGTTAAAATCATCAAGTGGTGTCATAGTAGTCTCTAGTAGTTGGCATACGAAACTGATCTTGATCTTAGATGACTGTTGGCCGCATCGTAGAATGTGCGCGGGATGTCTCGCGGAAATCCGCCGCCGTTGCGCCAAGGTACAGTGGGTGTTGCTCCATACAAAATGTATGCAAGCGATATAGGAGGATTATTGCGCAGCGATGCGCCCCGTCCCGACCCGTCTGAATGAGCGCCGTCCTTGATTAAACTTAAATATATGTACTTTAATTAACATTTCTGAGTGCAGAGTGCCGTTAATGATTAAAATGAAAAGATTGCGGCCATAGATTCAGCTCACTTTGACTTAGACTGGGATCACTTTAAATTGGCTCACTTTAACCTAGACTAAGGACAGTTTGACTTAGACTAAGAACTCACTAGTTCTGTCAGCGCCCGCGGTTGTTGGTGGTTCCCGCGGCAGCGGTATCCCCCCCGTAGAATCGTACAAGTTTGCGAGCGATGACTTCTATCCCAACGGCTATGTGACCGCACAAGTTTACAGTCTCGTGAGCTTTGAACTGAAACCGCAGTCCCGCGAGCGCCGCGGGCGCGGGTAGAACCCGGTCCGTGAGTTCTTAGGTTCAGACTCGTCTCACATTAATATTAAAATTAATATAAAAAATAATTGACGGCCGTTGGACTCAACTTACTTCGACTTAGACTAGGCTAACTTTGAATTGGCTCTCTTTAACTTAGACTAAGGACAGTTTGACTAAGATTCGTCTCACATTAATATTAAAATTAATATGAAAAGATAATTGACGTATATGTGTACTGCCGTTAGACTCAGCTCACTTTGACTGAGACTCGGGCCATTTTAGTTTAGACTCAACTAACTTTAACTATGACTCAGTTCACTTTTACTTGGCTCACTTTGGATTAGATCAGCTCGTGTAATATGTTTAGAGATATTTATAATTTATTTTCAGAACATCAAGGCGTCTAACGGAGCTGATCCATATCTATGCGACGTTCACATTCGCGAGGTGGCGAGAGCCGCCAGTACTGGAATGGTTTATGAAAAATGCCAACGCTCTTGCTGAGTTATACGAGACCTCTTCTGACACTAAGGTATAACAAGTTAACGAATTTTTTTAAGAAAAATAATTAACCCCAGACAAGATTTTCATCTGTCTTTCGTCTCTCGATGACGTTCGATCGAAGCTGATTTACCCAAATCAAAATATCATATCCTTTTCTGAGTACTATTACAAGAGTTTTGTCATTGCAGATGAAATTCACATTTTTGTAACGGCCATAATTTTAAATTATAAATAAATAAATATCCCTGGACAAGTCCGACAAATTGAATCCAACCCCAAAGTAAGCAAATTTAATGCTTGTGTTATGGGTGTTAGTCAACGATACTAATACATAGAAATATTTAAATAGATACCAGACTAAATTTAATAAACACCCAGACCCGGAAATGCAGACATCTTAATGTTCATCACACAAATGCCTGCCCCCGTCAAGAATTGAACCCAAGTCTCGAGGTTGGTCGATGTAGTTAGGCGTGTACGCTAGCCACTCGACCAACGAGGTGGTCAAATTCTCTAGATTCTAGAAATAGTTACTGATGCAGACTTACTTAGAGGCATATTTAAGGGTTTACAGTCGAAACCGCTTGTCTAATATTATAAGACTATAAGACATACGTCTCTTCGGGTGAAAGTAATAATTGGGTTCTAGAGTTTCGCTTGACTTGCTCAGATTGGCTCTACCGCCCCATCCCATCTTGCAATGTAAGTGCTCGCCATTGTCGTGTTTCGGTTTGAAAGATAGAGCAGGTAAATTTACGCGTTAGACTTAATATCTCGAGTTTAAGGTCTCAAGGTTAACTCAACCGTCTTTTTGGTGTTAATAGGCGACTTTTGTACCTACATCCATCCACATTACCCGATAACGCGGTCTATTACCAACCGATTTTGATGATTCTTTTTTCAAAAAGAAGTCATCTTTCAGTTCTTTTTTCAAGTCATGATCTCGAGATGACGCCATAATAATTGTAGCATGCAATTACTAGTGGACTATGAGTCACACCCAATAATGCAATTTTTTTGTCGATATTGACATCATCAGTGCTCTTATTAAGTACTAGCTGTTACCCGCGGCTTTGCTCGCGTGGCAGTTAATATATTTACCGATTATTGGCCATTAAGGAATTTCATATAATTTTTAAACCCTATTTCACCCCCTAGGGGTAGAATTTCCGAAATTTCGTCCTTAGTGGATGCTAAATGTGTATGTGTGTATATTTAAGTAAATACTGTAATATTTGTATTTATGTATGTAGAATGACTATATTTATGAATACGTATTTTTCGTGTAACATTTTGTTATACTATGCTAAGTATTTCTTGGTATATATGTATTGTTTATGTATTTGATTATGCTACCTAAAATTATGTTGAAATGTGTTTGCAAATGTAAAGATATTGTTTTTTTTTCTCTTTGCAACCCATTTAATTTTTTTTCTAATAAAGTTAGGTTGACTGGTAGAGAATGCCATGTAGCATTAAGTCCACCTTTGTAAAATATAGTGCAAGAATTTTAAATAAATATTAAATACATACTACTCAATAAATCGACCCTAATCATTAAATTTCATTGCTGTAACTATAGCAGTTCTTGATAGGCGATGATGAATCCCTCGGTCAGAACATGTTATTTTATAATATTAAGTGTAACTCAAGTATTAAGAGTAATTGATAAAATTCATGTGGGACCATATCGGAATATTAGCTATATTCCGTCAAATGTAATATCAAATCACGACTTATGCCCGGTTCCTATAAACAACGAAACGTAATCCAAAATCCAAAAATCCGTGACTCATTTTTTTTAGAAATTCATAGTTAACTACTAAAAACGAGCAGCCGTAGTTACATATTTTACTATTGGTACAAATAATCGTCTATGCGTAATCAAAACGACTCGTTTTTGGGAACCGGGTGTTAGTTTGCAGTTTTACTCTGCTTATAATAATTATATATTTTTTTTACTAACAGATCGAAGCCGAATTGTATGCCAACATGCGCCAGACATTGTTCCAAGATTGGCCTGAGGAAATATTCAGACATCTAAGCGTTGTTAGTCCCATGGCTACCTTAATTGTGGATGGGGTATGTTTATTTTCATACGAAAAATAGTAAGTCTAAGGAAACATAAACAGAATATGCAAAGTGTTCTTCCGACGAATTTATGTAATTCTAAAATCTACTACCTTGTCGGAACGAGGCCAAACGAAGAAAATCTCGACGGGATTGTATTTTTTTCTAGTTTATTTCCCTGTGTTGGTCCATATTATTTCATAATAGATCATCTGCCTTTGTGCCTGGCAGCTCGTAAAAGGCAAGCATAGGCTTACTGGCACTAACAACGTGACATCCTACTAGTTGGTAGAGTTTCGCTCGCCTTACCTATTCCTGCCGCCATAGCGTCAGTGCTTGCCGTTGACGTGTTCCGGTTTGGAGGGTAAGGTAGCCAGTTAACTTACTTTTGTCGAGGCCTAACATCCCGGCCTCAGGTTGCCAACGCACCTTTACCACTTTTGGTGTCTTTAGGTGACGTGAATACATACTTTATGTAATCCATCTGTTTGTTTGCCAATACCATCAAAAGTAGTTTTCTTTGTCCTGAAACCGCGTGGTATTAAACTTAAATATTCCTTCCCATCCAAGATGTGTTTGCATGATGTCTTAGGTTTAAAAGTAGATTCGAACACTATGTTCATCGAAAAGAAGACATATGTGTATAAATAGCTTAAGCTAAAATGACACGCCCTACCATCGCATTTACACACGCGAGTATATTTATAGCATTATATTTTTTGTCGCATTTGGCGTGCGCGTTAGCATCTGCTATTAGTCTAGTTTAAGTTTGCGTTAAGTTACCCTATTTAGTAATTAAATAATTTAAAATCAGCCATAAGTCGTCATAGATAGTCATGTCTGGATCTTGGGCAAAGCGGTCGCCTCCTTACTCATGCTAATTTAGTGAGATTTTGCGGCAACCAGAAAATATACGATTCACTAATTTCTTTATGAATACTTCACTCCTGCACTTCAAGTAAACAAAATTGTACAAAATGGCTATCATAATTGAACTACTAGGTTGTGCATAGGCTTAGGTTGTGACATTGGACTAGGTGGTCGGGTTTCGCAGCGACTCGCCGGTTTGGTACCACCGCTTTACCTCTTCCTGCCGCCAAAACGTCAAAGCTTGTCGTTGATGTGTTCCGGTTCGGAGGATAAGGTAGTCGGTAAACTTACTTTTGCTTGAAGCCTAACATCCCGGCCTCAGGTTGGCAACGCTTCATTAACTCGTTTTGGTGTCTAGGCGGCGTGATTTTTTACCACCAGGAAGTCCGTCTGCTTCTGTAGTTCTACTTCTGAGCGTATATTTCGTCGCATACAGATTGGATCAATACATAGTATAAAACAAAGTTGCTTTAGCTGTCCGTCCCTATGTATGCTTAGATCTTTAAATAGGATTTTGATGATGTTCTTTATAAGAGTGATTTGAAAGGAAGATTTGTATGTATTACATAGAAGTTTGTCCACCCGTTCGAAGCTGGGGCGCTGCTATTGTAAAATAGTTAAGTGAAGATGCGCGTCATTACAACTTAGACGATCTTTACGCTTCGAACACTTACTATAATGCGTGTTACAATTGATGCATGTATTACCTTGCATACTAGGCTGTTCGTGTTGTATGACTCTGTGTATTGCGTTGTTTGTTTTACTATTTTCGAGTCGAGTGGCTAGCGTACACGCCTAACCACACCGATCAACTGCGAGGCTCGGGTTCGATTCCCGACGGGGGCAGGCATTTGTGTGATGAACATTATATGTCTGCATTTCCGGGTCTGGGTGTTTATTAAATGTATTCTGGTATCTATTTAAGTATTTCTATATATTAGAATCGTTGACTAACACCCATAACACAAGCATATAATTTGCTTACTTTGGGGTTAGATTCAATTTGTATAACTTGTCCTGAGATATTTATTATTATTATTATTATTGTACCAATAGTAAAAGTACTTTGTTGAGTGTCACGGTACCACGTTATATCACTGTTACACATCCTGTGATCACGGCAGCATTGTCGATCATGTCGATGTTCACTTTGTTGGTCTGGGTGTGAAGAATAGACCATGTATCTCTGGTCGGCAGCGTGTAATAGGCGATAATAAGTTTAGTGGGTCAATTCCAATAAGAATACTGGTGGTAGTGTCAGTTGCTGCAAGTTGCCCGGGTAGAGATGAATGAATGAATGAATAGACACTCTTTCACTTATAATATTTCACTTAAGGTACACAATGAACGGTCTTATCGCTTCGTAACGATCTCTGTCAAGACAACCTTAAAGAGCCACCTCCTTACTGATACCTGCCGTCATTATGACAGTAATAGCCATAACAATACGCACCTATAACATCTAAGGTGTCTATAGGCCACGAAGCCGTTTGCTTGTTTGCTTGCTGTCTTATCACATAAAAAACATGTATGGTGTCTTTAGGCCAAGGTTGTCTCTTACAATCAGGAGACCCGCATTGTTACGCCATAAAAAAATGTCAGGTATGTATTAGAATGTTAAAATTATTTACTATAGTAAAATTAAATGCTCGTTGCCCGCGGTGCCATAAATCATCGGTGTGCTAGGGACAAGCACGTGCGGTGCGTCACCTATCGATAACTGCTTATCGTTTCTTAGAAGGATGAAGTAGTAGTTTGTTAATGAGTGCGGGTGATTTTAGAAATAATATAGTCTATTAATGAGTGTCGGTAATTTTTATAATTAATTTGCAAAGGTAATTTGATAATTATTAGTTACGTTAAGAAAGTGTAAATACGTGTTTCAATATGTTTCTATAGTCATTTGACATCTGGACGTTGCCAATTAATTATTTAATTAATGCTAGAATGGACAATTCAACTTCAAACGCGTATTGTCCTTAACAATGTGCTAAAATTTTTAGCAGAAGTTATTCATTTTTATTAGGTATTTGTAATTCATATTTAGTACAAGTTTGTATTTTGACCAATAAATATGTTACAATTGAATAGTTTCCATCTTGTTTTATTATACATTTCCTTACCTATTTGTTTTTTTTTTTCATAACATTAACATCGACACTTCAGTAGAGCGTCACTATGCCTGCCGTAAGGCCCGTTAGTGTGACAGAGAGCGCAATAGAGTGCGTCCTGTTTCCACATGTTATTACTGCGCTTTGCAGCGAGTATTTAATTTTACTATAGTGACACATGCAAGTGTTAATACTGCAGTAATAAAACATAACAATTTTATTTTAGGAAGTTCCAGAATTAACAGCAGCTCGAGCATTCGACCCGTTCCCGCCAAAACAATTTATCGATCGCTACGGATACAACTCGTTCATGGAAAACTTTTCGAGTATCAACAGCTCGTTTCTGTCTTCACTTATAAGATCTATATATCCTGATACAGATTTAGTACCCAATGTGGATTAAGTGTATTAATACTACTGAAAATAAACTCAACTCCGTCTTACTACAAAAAAGTTAAACTCTCGTTGAACACATGTTAAACTAAACACGGTCTAAAATTGGATTCTCAATCAATCACATGTTAAATGTTATCCACGTGTAACATGTTATTGGTTGAAATTAAACACTCGTTGAACACATGTTAAACTAAACACTGTCTAAAATTGGATTCTCAATAACACGCTACACGTTAACCACGTGTAGCATGTTATTGGTTGGATGTTGATTTTAAACAGTGTTTAGTTAAACAAGCGTCTTTTTTTGTGATAGCGGCTAGTTTTTAGCTGGATTTGTAATATTTTTTAAATTATTTACAGAATAATATTTTCCTTAAACTGTTTTCTCTGCACAAGTTTCATCTTCAGACCGCTCTTGTTCTTGTCTTCCATTCTTTTTCCCTTTTCTATACACATCAACCTCAAAAAATCGTCATCTTGTAGCCATATGTGTATGAATGTTAAACATATATTGTATGTGTATAAAATACGATGTTGTGTGTACTATTAGTCGTTAAATGTTAAATGATGCTCTTTAGGTAATCACTTGTAGAGGGCATAATAAAAAATACTCGGTCGCAGGACCGCTGAGATTCTCAGAGTTCGAATCCGGAGTGTAGTAACTTAATACAAATAATGCGGCCTCCTTATCTGTTCATATTAATAAATAATCGCCTCTGTGGTCTAGCGCTCCAGGTATTGGACTTGACTGCGTGAGGTCCCGTGTTCGATTCCCGGGTCGGGCAATAAAAAGAAAATTTGGTTTTTCCTATTTTCTAATAAAAAAAATGTTGCTCGAAATTGGATATGTGACCGGTTGGCAGTAGTCTTCCCAACTATCACATCGTGGGACTTAGTGTCTTCGGATAGTCGTGGGTGAACTCTTTGTGCCTCTGCCTACCTTTTCGGGAATATGGGCGTGAAGATACTTTTAATTTAAAACATTTTATTTCACATAGACTATACAAAGGGTACTTGTGACGCGTCTATATTATTCTAACATCGAACACCGGATCGGAACGCTGCTAGATATTTTGCAATATTGTAACCTTTTTATACTATTCAAATTTTATACATTTTTTTGATTTATTTAAAGGTAGGCTTTTAATGTGCCCTGGAAGTTTATTGTTCAGTAAACAGTGTCGCTAGTATGGCGTCAAACGTTCTTAATTGAGAATTTCACTTAGGAAATAGCTAAAATTAAATGAAAATTAAAGAAAAGTTGTTTTTATTTCACACTCCAGGAACTGGCACTGGAATGAACAGATAAGTGGTCCGCACGATACATTTTCATGACTTGTCAATTAACGTTTATATAAACAGTTATTTATTAACGACTCCAAAAAGATCGAGGTTCTTAATTCTACTCGTGTATTTTTTTGTATGTTTGTTAAGTCCCATCAACAGCCACCTGATTTTGATGATTCTTTTTTAAAAAGGTAGGTCATGATTCTGAGGTGGTCTCATATTCATTTTGTCATGATTCGAGAAGCAGTTTTAGAGTTATACTTAATAATGCATAATTAAGTATAACCTAAAATCTACTATACTCTATTTTTTTTAACAAACGAGTACCAAAAAAATGTACTACATTGTTATTGGTCCACATAATCAACGTAAAGTTAATTTCCATCAATCAGAACGCGCCATTACAATTTGACAATGAGAACAAAGGCGTAGTGCCAATCGCTACAAACGCTACATCTCACTCAGTCAGTATCGCCAATATGCGAGGGACATACTTAGTACTCGTTTGTTAAAATGAATAGACTATAGTAGGATATTGATAAAATATATGTAGGACCATTTCGGAGCCATTTACTATCTTTCCAGAAAAGAGTGATCAAATCGCGATGTGGTACACAATGAAAAGGAGTCGATTTTTGTAGTTTTGCTGGGCTTAATTATGTTAGTTATTTTTTAAATTTCCTTATCATTTACGTTTCTTTATCTATACTTTTATATATAAGAAAGATTTAATTGTTTGCATTAAATATTGTGTCTAGGCGAAGGTTTGCTCTTACCGTCAGGGGAGACACGCGATTTTTCGCTACTTTTACCAAAAAAATAGATTCTGTGAAAAATATTAATTTCGTTTTGAAAAAGTTACAATCTTAAGACATGGCCTATATTTTATCAGTAAAAAATAAATGTCGTACGAACGCCAGGACATTCCCACTAGTAGTAATCTTTTGGGTACCTGTATTTATTTATTTACATTTTATAATTTTATTATTATTTTTGGCCCCTTACTACGTCATAAATCAGCGGTCGGCAACCTTTTGGCAAGCTCGGGCCACAAGGCGGCAAAATAAACTAAAGATGGGCCACACTTGTAATATTTACCCTAGAAGCCAAATATACCTACGTATTGGTCATGTCCTATAGAAAAAATGAAAATGGGCGGAGAGAAGCGCGTTCTTAAGGCTGAATCTACGGTCAATCTTGGAACGTTCATAAATTTATTTTGATATTTATAAGTCATTTTCAATCACGGGCCGCAAGTAAGACGTCGGCGGGCCACAAGGGGCCCGCGGGCCACGGGTTGCCGACCGCTGTGACATAAATACTTGGTCTAATATATGTAGAGTATATCATTTTTATGAGCTTTTCTTACCCGATTAAATCGTTAGAAGTATCTTATCTATTGCGTTACATATCACCAGTCGAGATCTTGTAGATCCTTGCGCATTATTTTTTTTCATTATAGTTTTATTTAAATCTGTGATGTTTTGGATATGTTTTAATATGTTCAGCATAATATTGTGGAAAGTACATTGGTTTTGCTATAGTTTGTAACTAGGTAAGTAATTTAAAATATTAATTTAAATGTTGTTTAAAATTCGTGTTTTATTTAACTTTTTCTAGCAATTAGCAAAGCAAAAAAATTTTCTAGCAAAGATATTCTTTCTTTAGTTTTAGCCATGTGCGTGAGCATCTGCCTTATATTCGTCTTGTTTAATTAATCAAGATCATCAAGCAAAGAGCTTCAGCCGTTTTGAGTTATATATAGTGTACCTAACTAACACGATTTTCTTTTATAAATATAAAATAAAAGTCATCACAAACCGTTTCAGTCTTAGGTAAAGCGTTGGCATCCTTATTTTAAGCTCATCAAGTGAGATACTAATGTCACCGAGCTGATAACGGGTCGACTTAAGTTCGGCTCGTAGCCAGATATGATAATAGTAGAAGATCCGAACCTACATCGACTTACACCGAGCTGATAATTGAGTAAAACATACTTCATAGTAAAGTAAGTATGTTAGCGGTCATATTATAAATGGGTTGCCTAAACAAATCCTGGATCGTATATTTTTCATTATTTAAAAAAAAAGTTTTTTATGTTTTCAATTTTTTTTCAGGCAGACCTATATATCGACATAATTGTAATAAAACTGCATTTTTTTTTCTATTATCCAATCCCGTGAAAGTAATTAGCATCGACAATTATCCTCCCCACCTCCCAACCTCTGCAACTTCGTCTTATACCTACTTCGGTCTTATAAGTCGGAATAAAATCTTAATATTGCACCAATTAATGAATAAAAAACATTTTAAAAAATAAAAAAAAATGTCCAGGATATTTTTGGGCAACCCATTTTTAATATATTTTCTGATATACTAAATTTGCTATATAACCGGTTTCATCCTATTATCAGCTAGGTGTAGGTCGACCTAACTTTGGATCTTAGACTATGGATGTAACGTTAACGATATAATCTTTACTAAAATAGAAGAATCAATCTCCCTTTCCCAGATTTGTAATATAATACGCTGTAACAGCTTGTCCAGATTGTCAGGTCCATCGCTTTGCTTCTTGTCACTATGAATGCTCGCTATTATCGTGATTTGTGTTCGAGGTTAGTGTAGCTTGTAGACTATACGTAGCCTAATATCATGGTCAAAAACTTAAAATACCTGGATAAAATTAAATTAAAAATTTAAAAAACCCCCGACACAAGAACTTAATTTTCCTTTAGAAAGCTTTTCGGCTTATCTCCCCACTTTCACCCCCCACAACTTTTAAATGGCTCAACCGATTTTCATCAAACATGTCTGTAATTGTTTTCTAATAAATTAGTTTACATTAAGGACCGAAGATTATGTAAAAGCGAAACCGGTGGGGATATTTTGATATTTTCTATTTTTTAAAAAAGATCGCCTCTTTGGTGTAGTGGTCCGTTGTCGGGCTTGACTTCCTGAGGTCCCATGTTTGACCTCGGGCTGGTCAAAAAATAATAGAAAATGCGTATTTTCAATTTTGTAATAAAAATAACGTTGGCCGGGATTGGACATACGCCCGGTTGGCCATAGGCTTTCTAGGCCGTTGACGTGTACTTATTCGGAGGATAAGGTAGCCTGTAAATTTACTTTTGCTTGAGGTCTAGCATCCCGGCCTCAGGTTGGCAACGCACCATTACCACCTTTGGTATCTCTAGACGGCGTGAATGCCTTACCATCAGGAAATCCGTCTGCTTGTTTGCCTTTTAATACCATAAAAAAACCTTTAAAAAGATGGCCTCTATCTTCAAGTTTCTTGCTTGGCAAAAAATTACAAAAGGTACATACCATTGACCTCTAAGTATAGGTACATACCTACATAATATGTAAGTTTTAGTTTTTGACAATAGTGTTAGTAATTTTGCATGTTTTCCTGATTTTCCGTTGAAATTTTTCCTGAATTTTGTTTGCTATAAACTTCACGGAACCCGAGATCTTTACAACTAATGCAAAACCGAGGAAATCAGTTTTTGCGTTCTGGAGTTATAGCGTCAGGAACAAAGAGTATATAAATACTACGTAATAAGAGGCGGGACTTCCGTAGATACATAGCAAACCCGAATTTGTATAAAGTGTACTTGAAAAAGTATAACCCGTATAATTTGAAAGTAAGTCTAAAGGCATTCAGATTTAAGGAAACTAGTGTCATATGACTTGGGCGAATAAAAAACATAGCAAACTTTTTTTTATATGTAAGTTGCGCCAAACTGGTCAGGAAGGAAAACCCGACTTATTTTTATAAATATCGACTATGGACTATGCTCTATGGACTATGGAATACAATCGTCAAGAATGCCATTCGTGACAGTGACGTGACAGTGACTACATGCACAAACTATAAAGACTTATGTACAACTAACTACAAGTTGTTAATTTGTATATTAATCATATAAATAATATTAATGAGTATTTAAAATACAAAATATTTTATCGGAAATCTCAAGTCCGTAATTAAATAAATAGTTAAAT
>NJDC01001688.1:804466-845486 GCA_002245475.1 Calephelis virginiensis | reverse complement strand
CAAAAGTCCTGAGATTTGCCCAAATATTCGAAATCAGGCCGGATTCCTGAGAAACACCTCAAAATCCTGTGATCTCAGGAAAAATCCTGAGACATGGTAACCCTATATGGGATAGGCTTTACTAGGCCTACTCTCCGGTTATATTAGTAGAAGTAGGGTTACTAACACCGAAAACTGTTTTTTTTTATTCTGTAGGATAGCAAAAAAGCTTTTTTATTGCAGTTAGAGTTTTGAAAATTTTTTTTACATAAGCTACGCAGTGCGTATGGTCACCACGCACTGGATTCCTAAAAGTCTACTGTAGCACCCTGTATAACTTAATGATAAGATTTGGCAATAGGTTTTTGTACACTTAATGCATACTGTGTGCCTATACGCCGTAAAATAAATAGGCTATCAATTATTCGACTGTTTTTACGCACGTTTCTTACGAGATTATGCCAATCCTGAATGCGTTTTGAACCTTTTTTCGTAAGTTCGGTAATGATTCAGCGATTGTCATACGTGTAATAAAACCGTAATAAAAAACGTCTGTAGGTACATGAAATGTTTTTTAAAAAACAATAAAAGCGAGATACATATTATATACAAGATACAGAACCCAAAACGAGGGTTATAAATACATTTTACTGTTTGTCTAGTCACTTTTCACGTAAAGCTGTTAAATGGATTTGACTGAATTGTGTGTAGTAGTAGGCAAAGCTCAAATAACGTTTAGGATAAGTACCTTTTCCTGCGGAAAAATCTTTCGTTCCCTTCACTAATTACGGAAAGTAATTCTTATGTGTACGAATTCGCAGGAAACAGCTAATCCATCTATTTATTTAAAAATGAATCCCTATTTCGCCTGGTCATCACATTACGCCTGCACGGGTGGGACAATTTTGATAATTCTTTTTTTGATATATTAGTGATTGTCAATAGAATTGTCATATGATGAGAAAAACCGGGAAAGTTATAGGAAATATAAGAATAACTGTGCTTTAATCCGTAAAAACTGTTAGTAGGTGTTAATGTCAAGCGATAAGTAGTTCGCCGGGTCGGCTAGTATATCTATAAAATTGAATTCCTATTTCGCGTGGTTGCCACATCACGCATGAATGGATGGACAAAGTTTTGTGTTGGTTAGTGTCAGGAGAAGGTCCTAACGGAAACTAGGAAAAAAACTTTATCGCAACTACGGGAGTGCCGACAGAAGTGAAAACTTGAATATTAACGTTGTGCATTTTTGATATTTTAGAATAGTTAGGGAATAATTTTGCACGAATTGCTTTAATTATCAGTGTGAAAGTACTATCATTTATGTGGTAGAATACAATATTCATTTATTACGCTATCGTACACAAATATGACAACAGGAATATTCGCGCAAGCGCCCTGCGCCGTCTTACGAATTTTCGATCTGACGATCTGACGCGAGTTTAGAAGTTTTTACCCATTCGAAAAAAAGTGCGCAACGTCGCTAAAGAAGTTTTCACTTAAAAAAAACACTTAAATTATCCATACAAATTGTTTGTAGCTACAAATTAATTGGGATACGAAGTTCGCCGAGTCGGCTAGTAGCATTATAAATACGAAAGTCTGTCTGTTGCTCTTTTACTGCTAAACTGCTGAACCATTTTGATGAAATTTGATATTCATATAGCTAAAGACAGATGTTCAACATCGGCTATTAAAAAAACTTCAAAGTACTATAATAGGCGATAAAAGTTTTTATGACAATGTTACCCATTAGTTACCTAATCTACGTTGGCGAAGTCACAAAAAAAATGCTAGTCCTAATATTAACAAGACCTGACATGGTTTTTACCCTATGTATTATGTGTGTACATATTGTGTCTAGGTGAGGTAGTAAAGAAATAGAGTTTTCATTAAGTTTTTGTTCAACAGCCATATTATCTTTGTATTTGAGAAATATTTTATGCCTCCATGAGAACGCTGCAACAGTTGTCTACCACATATTCATTATGTTTTGTTACACAATGCCACTTTTAGGAGCCATAGTAGCTGATAACTTCATTGGTAGATACAGGTAATTATTTTATTTATTTTACTGTATCCTCCGTGGTGTAGCGGTCCGGCGTCGGACTTCTTGAGCTCCCGGGTTCGAACCCCTGGCCGGGCAACAAAAAATGTAGAAAATATGTATTTTCAATTTTCTAATAAATTCTAATAAAAATAAATTTTCTAATAAATATAACGTTGCGCGGGATTGGATATATACCCGTTTGGCGATATGCTTGTCACCTATCTCATTGCGGGTCTAATTGTATTCGTCTTTTCGTGAATATGGGCATGAAGATACTTTTTTATTTTATGTGAGAGCTCAGCAAAGAGGGTCTACTAATGGTAAGAGATAACTGGCCTATAGACACTAGATGTTACAGGTGCGTCGCTGTCCTGCGGCGTCGATGTTAAGCCTATCGTGCAACTGGCTAATCCTTTGCCCTTTTTACCGGAACATGACCAAGTTCTGGCAGCAGGAATAGGTAAGGCGGTAGATCCATACCCAGGCAAGCCTCTGTACAGCACATTAGCACCAGTGGTCTTGTTCGTAATGACCTATAATTTAACTAGAGCTTGCATCTTACGAGCTGCCTGGCAGAGGTAAATGGTCTATTCTACTTAATGGACAAGGATAACACGGCGATTAAACTTGATATCTTGAACCCAAAATTTATTTGTCACTTCCGCGCATGATATTGTACTTGATTACTTTTACACTGGTGATAGAGTACTGTGCAGCAACTTGTCCGGTATCCACCGGTATTCCTGCCACCATAATGACAGTGCCATGATTCGGTCTAGAGGGTGGGTTAGCCGGTACATTTGCACATCAAGCCTAGATATCGACGTACCTCTATCATCTATGGTGTCAATAGGCCACGGTTATTTCATACTATCAGGGAACCCGTCGCTGTCTGTTGCCATAAAAAATAGAATTGTACGCCTGACACTCTGGCTACAGGATGAGGATATACCAGAAAACACCATGAACAATTATTGTGTTTATAGGTTGTCTCTTTCTATCAAGAGAGTAATGTGCTTGTTTGCCATTTTATCTCAAAAAAGGAATCATAATGAGAAAAATTTATTCACAATGACCGTACAAGTGGTAGGGTAAGCTCGTATAATTATGTGACTCATTTAATTCTGTGATAATAAGTTTGGAAGCTTCTACTAATTCATATGAGTAAGATACACTATTTGAAAACCAGTCTTATAATAGCGGCATATAGCCTCTTTTCGCGTGCATAGTTTTGTATTTGCTGCGTGAAAGAGAAAGCAACAATGCCGGGTATTGTCTCCCTGACGCCATTTGTTCTTGGTTACTGGCCGCTTGATGTCGTGCGCTTTTAAAATATTTTTTTTTTTTTATAATAGAAATCATTGTTATTTTTACCCGAAATTTTGAACAGTTGTTACTTGCTACTACCAGTTACGGATTTAGCTAAATTTGGGTAGTGTTTGAATAATACCTTACTTTCTTAACTTACTTACTTACTAGTTACTTACCTTACTACTTGACTTTCATGGAAAAACATATCGAATTAAACAAGATAAATTAGTTCGCACTTTTTTTTATGTTAATTGATACTTTAATTATGAATCAATGAGAAATATAATTGAAGTAAAATTAATTAAAAATATGGAAAGTAATTTAAATAGTTTTTACTGATATTTATTTGAGTTGCTATTTTTTATTATCACATAATTAAATAAGTTGCATTTCAGAAAAAGATAGAGGAATAGAACAATACTCCAGAAACTTCTTAACCGAAATCTGAAACAGTGAAGCTGTGTAGAAATCTGCGATTAAAAGTGATCTTGAATCGAGGTTAACTATGTAGGTATGTTGCATCAAAAGAATACAATATACCCTGGAGTACTAAATAAATCTTGAACGTGTAAAACAGGAGCGGAAACTAGGAGAAACACAGATAAAAATTAAAAAGCGGGTAGACCATTATCCATTCGATCAAATAGTGGCAAACATTCATACATACTCACAAGCTTTCGCATTTATAATATTTATAGGATAGGTAGTTGCAGTATTAATAATTCTAGTGATGGTTATGAAAATATGTAATGTTAATTAAACCATACCGTATATTCAACGAATACTTCTGTATTATGTTTATAATTATTCGATTAATGTGTTTAGTCTCATTACGTGATAATAAAAATAAAAGACTCATCTAATTGTGTTATACCAGAATTATGATAATGCTAACACCGAATTAAAGTGATCGTCACAGAATAACCAAAGTGAACACGTGATTTACAAAGCGACGATAGAACAAATTCTTTGTTGTGAAACTAAGATATTATAATAGTTTAAATAGTAACTAAGGGTTTAAGTCCCTACAAAATATAAAAAAATTTGACTAAGATTATCCGGGGTTTTATTGCTATTAACCAAATTAACACAGAATAAGGTGAGCGCACCCTACCTACTTCATACTTGTACGCGTGGACAAATCTTATAAACAACCATCGGATCGGAATCGCGGCCACACACTGAGACGATCCGGCGTAAGAAACTCAGCGGGCTTGTCTTTTTTAAATTAATTTAATTTTTGAAAGGAAATTATTTTTTAAATTAAATTAATATATTTTAAATTAATTAAAATTTTTACATTAAATTAATTTAATTTATTTAAAATTAACTTAATTTTATAAAAAAATATGTTAAAGTTTTTTTTTTAAATTAAATTGTTTTTTTTAATGATTTAATTTAATAACGGGATGCTTAAAATCGTTTATTATTTGTACAGAATACCGAGAACTGGAAGTCTTTCTGGAAAAGTCAGTATTATTACGAATTTAGAATTATTGCTAACGAGATTCAATACGCAGAATGCATCTCTTTGATATCCTATCGTTGCCTGGTGTAGCAGAGACTTGCATATAAAACTCTATCAAGTTTCATCTGTAAATGTGTCACAGAAAATGAAGTCAGGATTTATATAAAACTTCTAATCAGTAATAGGATGTTTAATATATGAGCTCGTAATGTCGCAATTTGTCTACATAAAAGGCAAGACTGACGGATTGGTTCAAGTTGTTTACTTGTTACCTAAGAGCCAATAGTAATACAGAACGAAATAGTTCATTTCACGCCGAATTTCGAAATCCGGCGCGTTTGTATGAAAAGGGTAATGAATATGAAGGAAACCAGACAGGTTTGTCAGGATCGTGAGGTCTGGCACTCGATACTCTCTGCATTTCTCTTGAAGAACTTGGCATGAATATGTCGGTATGTATTTATGTAGTGCATACTATTTAATAGCTTTATTATTTATTTATTTTAAAAAAAATATAATCTTTTTACGTTGTTTAGGAATTTTGTTCAATTCTTATGCTTAGTAATATCCTCAGATTTAGCTATTCACAGCTAAGAGCACAAATACTTATTTTAACAACCTCGTTGGTCGAGGGGCTAGCGTGCACGCCTAACTCCATCTACCAACCGCGAGGCTCGAGTTCGATTCCCTACGGGAGCAGGCACTTGTGTGATGAACATTTAGATGTCTGCATTTATGAGTCTTGGTGCTTATTCAATTTATTCTGGTATCTATTTAAGTATTTTTAAGTATTAGTATCGCTGACTAACACCCATAAGATATCTTCAAGCCAAGTCCGTTGTGGGATAGCATAGAATATTGAGTGCCAAATCTCAGTTCCTGGCAAACCTGTCAAGCATCCTCCACATTCATTACCATACACGAAAACACGCCGGTTTTGGACACTCTTGACACCACCCTCGGATAGTATCCAAACGATTACACCCATAAACCTAGGCTGTCTTGTTAATAAATGCGGCGTAAATTACTCCAAGGTTTAACCATAGATTGTAGTCTTTATTACAATGTGATACAGACTATAATATCAACTTAATTTTACACCGACCTTAGTCCATGTTTATTAATAAGACTGAGCAAGTTACATTGCTTATTTAGGGGTTAGATTTAATTTATCGCCTCTGTGGTCTAGCGGTCCGGATGTTGGACTTGACTGCATGAGGTCCCGGGTTCGAATCCCGGGTCGGCCAACACAAAGAAAATTGGATTTTTCCAATTTTCTAATAAAAAACGTTGGTCGGGATTGGAAATGTGCCCGGTTGGCGATAGGCTTGCCACCTATCACATTGTGGGACTTAGTGTCTTCGGCTAGTCGTGGGTGCCTTGGTTGTACCTCTGCCTACGTCTTCGGGGATATGGGCGTGAAGATACTTTTTTTTTAAATTTGTGTATCTTGTCCAGGGATACTAATTATTGCCATGGGCGATACCCTTAACCAGCTTGATGCCTATGTCTTGTTTCAGGGTGATACTTTATTTTTCCGTGATATATCTGGTGGGGACCGTTTTGATTTGCTGTTCTGCAATACCCCCACTTATGTTACCGCCCACGTAAGTTACCTTTGTTCCTATGGAATCAGATTCTTCTCTCTAGATCCAGCTTCAAAATATGAAGAGCAGATGGTTAAGTATAAAAGCATCTTCTTGCGCGTAACCCAAACGTAGCCAAGGGAGGTACAGTCAAGGTATATACAATTAACCGAAGATACTTTGTAGTAGTAGTAGTAGTTGTAGTAGGTGATTATTTTATCGCAAACCGGACATTATTTATTACAAAACAATAAAAAAACGTTTAAATTCACCGGCAGATAATTTTTTGTCCGTTTTGAAACTTTAATGTCATTCGAGAGTTTGTTGTTGTTGTTGTCTTGTCTAATCAGAAACAAGGTAAAACAAATAAAAACCTTTAAAATTGTGGAAAAGTAACAGCTAGTTTAGTTGTGTCTTATAAAGTAAAATCGGTTTTGTTACTCCTGAAAAGATGCTAAAAGTTACTTAATAGAAGAAGGCGTTACTTTGCGGAAATCCATACTTAAATCTAAATAAAATTATTTAATTTGCAATTTTCCGCCAAAAGTCGGAAAATTGTAAATTAAATAAATTTATTTAGATCTAAAAGTTACTTTCGTGGTAATATAATTTAAACGACGATTCTTAAGTTGGCCGATCTGGAATCAAATACGAGGCCTCGTGTTGTTAATGCCAACATCGGATCACTAGATCACAGAGGCGAGATGTAGATATTTAGTTATTTTTTTACCGACTAATAAGATTAAGATATCTTTTACCTAAATCAAGGCGGGGCAAATTGATTTAGGTAAAAGATATCTGTAACGATGCAATAATTTGATGCAAATTACTTAAACTTGACTAATAGCAGATGTTAGCTCATGCAAACAACAATGGCAAATGCTCACGCATAAACCAAAAAAAAACCTTGCGAAAGAGACAAAAAGCAAAGCATTTTTTTAAAACATTTCAGTTCCACTTCCATGATTGGATTGGCACTTATTGCTACTGGGACTGGTGGAATCAAACCTTGCGTTGCTGCTTTTGGAGGGGACCAGGTAAACAGGTTAAAATAACCAGCAGTAGTACATTTTAAGTCTGGTACTTTATGAGATGAAAGCAGAAACAAAATGTTCTATATCTTGACGATGGGCAAAAATGTATGATTTATTAAATATAAAGCACAAACCTCTTGTCGAATCAACATTAATTAATATGGGACCACCTCGGTCAGTTATGACCTATCTTTCTGAAAAAGAGCTATCAGAATCGGTTTGTAAAGTCCCAAAATGTCACTCAAGTCTCAAAGTGTCAAGATAGGATCACAAATAGTGAAGACGTATATGTACAAGTAAGTAGGATTTCTCTTAAATATCCCTTCATGCAGGATTGGAAATTAGGATAGGATTTGTGTGTGTATGTTTAGTGTGATCGTATCCACTGATTTAGGCTTCAAATATAGGTATTCTGATCCGTATCAGCGGATCTGTATATACGGCACATCACTAATGATCTTTAATAATGCGTTTGAAGTCGAAGGTGATACAACAGTATTACATTAAGGGAAAAATAAACCTCTTTCAATCGACGTAGAGACTACTTGTCGTTATGAGAGCCTCTTAGGTACCTAGTACTAATTAGCCATCGTCTCGCTCTCCAACGAGCTCATCATTTTAGTAATCCGATTATTTTATAAGAGGCAGATTATTTTATTTTTGGCATCTAAACTGTTTAAAATAATTATCACTATTTAGTATAAAACGAACTCGCTTTCCGCTGTTTTCTAGAAGTATCTTCACGCCCATATCCCCGAAGAGGTAGGCAGAGGTACAAACAGGGCACCCATGACTCATCGAAGTTTTTTAGTTTTTCTATGTATGCTTAGATCTTTAATACTACACAACGGATTTTGATGACGTTTTTCAATAGATAGAGTGATCGAAGAATAAGGTGTAAATGTATAATAAATAATATAGAAATTTGTTCACCCGTGCGAAGCTGGGATAATTACGGTCGCAAAAAAGCACTTATACTCAGTAGTGTTACGCTCGCCGATTGCGTTTGCAATGGTGAAATCGGAGAATACGGAGAGAGAGACAGAGAGAAAGTGATTGTGTGGGAGAGATCAAGCGAGTGAGCGAGTGAGTGGGTAAGTGAGTGAGAGAGCGAGAGAGATGTAAAAATTAAAAATTTAAGATTAAATCTCTAGTTTATTATCCGAGCTTGATCTAAAGAGTCTTTAGTATCAGCTTATTTGCGAGAAAAGTCATGAGCAATAATGTCAGAGCTCGCCAATGTCATGTGCTAAAGTATTATGTAACCGGTTGACTTACGAGTATATAGACACCATATAGCTCAACGGAGCAGACTATTTGCTGACTCAACAAATACAAAATTTTCAGTTTCGCATACCCGAAGAAAACCAGAAACTTCAACGGTTCTTTTCTATTTTTTACTGCACTGCAAATTTTGGAGGTTTTATGGGTATGATTGTGACTCCAGCTCTGAGAAGAAGCGTCATGTGTTTCGGTGATGACGCGTGCTACGCTTTGGGATTTGGATTTCCAGCTCTACTAGTACTTGTTTCTATCGGTTAGTTTGTGACACAGTTTAGAAACTAAGCCTAATTGATAAAGTTTTAATGTTTAAGAAATTGTTTTTTTATGGAATATAACAGGAGTTCTGACATGATTAATCAATCGAATTGTAATGACTAATTGTTAACAAATAAAAAAACATGTGTAGGTATGTATATTATGTAAGTATTTTTGAAATTTGGCACATTGCTCACAATTGCTACGCCTTACTGAGGGAATGTTAGGTTCATTTAAGCGGCTCGTCAGTTCCCCCCCTAGGATCCGAGCCTTATCGTGGTAAGGTGGGAAAGTAATTGTGGTCAAACTGGAGCCCCGGTGAAACCAAATCGACCAGGGTGGCCGCTCCTTTGTACCCCTCTCTGTCCAAGAGGGGAGATGAGGAGCGGACACAGGGTGGTGAGCCATTTGGCCCGCGTGGGTTGGCGTCTTGCAGGCCTGCGGAGGAGGGGGGATCTAGCCTGCCTTGGGGTGCTTGTTGACACTGGGACCCCGAAGTGGTGCACGCTGTGTATCCGTGCATCACTTCTGACGATATGCAGCCCCCTTTTTTTTCCATTCCTCTAACAAAATCAGAGACTTTCTATTCTGCTTTCCTTTCAAACCAGTTCTCGTTTTTATTCTGCTCGTACTGACATTGCAGAATGTTGTTCTTGTTCTTTCTATCATTTTTTACTTTCTGATTTTAAATTGCTGTTCTTATGTCCTCATCTTTATTGTAATCTAATACAAATTTAAGTACAACTGCGGCCCCCTATTGATTGGGGCTGCCTGCTGGAGATCTTGCGCCGCTGGGGCTGTGGATGTGTGAGAAAGCGTTCCCGCAGTCCTGGTACCTGGGCTAAAAAAGGGGTGGATACCGTGGGGTTTTAGTCGGTAAGAGTCCAACATAATCCGTCACTTCCCCCAAAAGTGACAGGTATCGATGAGGATTTTCCCACGAAAAGAAAAAAAAAGGTGGCTCATTGCTTGTAGGCAGTTTTACCGCTTTCTACTTATATTTACACTGTGCTTGTGATTTTCCCTATGTATAGTTTTATTATTTAGTATTCACACTTCCTTTCCTTTATATTATATATAAGTATTATGTATGTGTGTTAGTCGTTTTCCTAAAGTCTCTTCTAACTCCTTTGAAGGGTTGTTTGGTTACATTCCCCCGATAGTTCTATCTTCGGAGATCGCGACAGATTTTAAGATATTATGTCTATCACCTTGATGCGTGGCGATTTACGTGCCCGATTCAAAAGGTATTTCTAACCTGCACAACACCTTTGTAGAACCAGAACCGCCTAAGGGCGGTATTTTCAAACAAATATGACTTAGGAACCTTCAACAAAAAAAGGCGGCAACACACCTGTGTGATACGTGATACTCCTGGAGTTGAAGATGTCCGTGGGCTATGATCACTTTCCATTAGGTGACCAACTTTCTCTTTTAACTCCTCTTGCTCCTCCTCCGGGCTCCTATGCAGAATAGACCATCTGCCTTCCTTCCAGGCAGCTCGTAAAAGGCGATCATAGGCTCACCGTCACTAGCACCGTGACATACCATAACGTCCAATACTTGCCGTTGACTTGTTCCGGTTCGGAAGTTAAGGTAACCGGTAAACTTACTTTTGCTCGAGCCCTAACATTCCGACCTTAGGTTGGCAATGCACCATTGTCACCTTTGGTATTTCTAAGCGGCGTGAATTTCTTACCACTAGGAAATCCGACTGCTTGTTTGCCTTCCATTATCATAAAAAAGATTTGGCTGAAATTTCGTAAGCATGTTTGGATAATTCATCCTATATGATTTAAAGATAAAAATGGCGATAGGCAGTATAACATTTTATGTCAAAATGAATCTCTATTTCCATTGAATTCGTCAGAACCAGAAAGCGGCTCTACTAATGCTGTTGGTTTCTTATATTTTCATTATCCTGAGGCCACAAGGAAGGATTATACACTGGGGAAATCGGATGGATGAAAGGAAAATAACACTATTTTTTCCCATACTATTTTGTTACCAATATTAAGCGACAATTTCTCCGGCTTGGCTAATTTTTGTACAAAATACAGAAACATATGTATGTATGTATATATATATTCGAATATTATATGTTTATATATAGATACGAATTATGGAAATATATAATTAGAGACTTGTGTATCAAACTCCCTCTCTCTGTTCGTTCCGTTCCCCTTATTGGAACGAAGTTCCTTATTGCGCGTTGTGAATGGGGTCTAGACGGAAAAAAATCTTACGGAAATGTTGTCACGACACTTTTTGGTTCAGTAGTTGGACTTGACTGCATATGGTCCCGGGTTCGAATCCCGGGTCGGACAATTTTTTATTTTTTTTATTTTTCATTTTCTATTTTTTTATTATCATTTTCATTTTTTTTATTTCATGTTTCTCTGTCTGTCTCTCTATAAGAGAGATAGAGATAGAGATTACTAGAGATTGATAGAGATTGAGAGAGAGAGAGGGGGGAGAGAGAACTTCGTTCCATCCGGGTGTCCCTTGACACCTCTCAACTTTTTTTATCTAAGGTCGGGTATCCTTGTAAGTTTGCGTCATTATGATCTATTCTAGGTTGACGCTATATATATACACTATATATACTTTATAGTTTTTTGCGCCATATCACTCTACATTTTAGCCCACAATGTGGGTGGTCTACCTCTTCCTTTGGGCCGATTAGGTATATTTAAAGCCTATGATAGTCCTCTTTGTCTCAAAATGTAACTATACCGACGGCTTACTGTCAATCATTCGACAGGGGCGACTTCGACGGATCCACAAAAATCGTTAGGGATCAAGATCTGGATATTCTTTAACGTCTTTTTTGTTTTAAATTTAAACCATCTAAACATTCTTTGTTTTGTAATGAGAGTACATTTGTAAATTCGATAACCTTTCTAGGTGAATAACAAAAACAATACATTTTTAATACTTAATCATGTTTCATTTGAAATTTATCAAACTCAAAGTTACAAAAAATGCTGTAAAATAGGTATTGAAAGTTATTAAGAAAATTCAATAGCTACTTTTTTAAACTTTTTTTTTCTTCCACCACTAAGAAAAAATGTTAACATCCCTCCGTTTTTTATCCACCATCTAATCTATAAAATCCAATAGATCCTCGGAACTAACTAACATATTTACAAATATGACACCTATTAATAAATCAATTATTAAAAAGATATTCAGATCACTGTGGACTATAAGTCGAATTGCCAAGAAGTATAACATAAAGCTCAAAGAAAAGATATTTTTTATGTTCCTGTTAATGCAGATTTGAGACAGTGTTAGTAGAAGAATTACTAAAGTTGCCGTGTTATGATAATCCAGACCTTTTATATGAATCATTATTTACATTAATACAAACTGTACATCGTCAGACTTTTATGCCTAAGAAAATTACAGTAAATAGTAAACACAGAGCTTTTAGTGAATGGGTAACATTGGGTAGTCATAGAAGTAGGAAAAGGTTATGTGAGTTGTATTATGAAAGAACTTTCAATCACAGCATTGTATTTAAACAAATGTAAAACATATTCCAAAATTTTTAAAAAAGCTTGTAAGGTTGCAAAATCTAGGTATCTAAAAAGTATTTTTGAAAATTCAACAAATAAAATAAAAGCTACTTGGAATATTATTAATTGTGAAACAGGAAGAAACAGAATTTTTAATAAATAATATCACTTGAAAATAGACGATTTGAACATAAAAGAAGAATTAGATGTTAGCCACAGAGTTTGAAAAATTCTTCGGTGGATTTGCAGCTGAAACCACTAAAGCTCTCAGTTCATCACCCAGTGCTGCAGAATCATTGCTGAAGCAATATGTCGATGAGTGTAAAAATAGTTTTGAATTTTCGTTTGTTGATGCGTCAGACATAAAAATTAAAAATACGTTAGACTTATGGGGACATCTCTTAAAATTATTGCTTCATATTGCATCTTAGCTGTAACATTTAACTGTTGTGTTTCAAATGGCATATTTCCTTATCTAATGAAACTTAGTAAAGTTATACCTGTATTAAAATCTGGAAGTTCTTCTGATCCCTCCAACTACCGACCTATCTTCATTCTGCCTACCCTGAGTAAAATATTTAAAAAAATTGTATTGAATCAAATGTTACTACATTTTAATAAATAAGGATTATTTCATAACAAACAGTTTCGTTTAACAAGGGGTAGATCAACAGTCGATACCGGTGTGGAATTATTGAAGAAAATTTATGAGTGTTGGGAGGATTCTCAGGATGCAATCGGGGTGTTATGTGATTTATCCTAAGCATGCGATTGCGTAAGCTACGATACATTGATCAGGAAACTGGGCCATTATGGAATTAGAAATAAGACACTAGACCTTCTGATTTCTTATTTGAATGGGAGAATTCAGAAAGTTGTGATTTACGGTAAAAAATCGAAAGGTGCTGCTGTTACTGTGGGTGTCCTCTAGGGCTCTATTGCATTCTATGTGCATGTGTCTCGTCTCCACAGAGTAAGCCATTCTTTCATGGGCCTATGTATACAGTTCTACAATAAACTTCCCAATTATATGAAAGAACTTCCAATTAATAAATTTAAGAAATGTGTTAAATGTAAATTAAATCAAAAGGGTTATTATAACATTGCTGAATATTAAGCAGATAAGACTGCTTGGGATTAATTGCTCCTCATGCCAATCTCTTATAATATACAATGTATCATTACATAAATTATTGTAAATATATTGTAAACTAAGAAAAAAAGACAAGCCCGCTGAGTTTCTTGCCGGATCTTCTCAGTGTGCGGCCGCGTTCCGATCCGGTGGTAGATTTATTATTATATAGACCCGTCACAAGTGCCTCTTGTAGGTTTGAATGACGAAACGGACAGTGCGATTTCAAAAGTTGTACAATGGTTCAATGTAAATAATCTTTATTTGAAGGAAAAAAAAAAACTAATTGTATTAAATTTTCAATGCCAAATGTGAGGCAAGTGGATGCCAACGTACAACTTAATGGGAACAAGTTGGAACTTGTAGTTTCTACTACGATTCTAGATTCTACTATTACTAATAACTATTGACAAACAACAGCAATGTGGCCCGCATATTGAAAAACTTGCAATTAGGTTAAGCTCAGAAGGTTATGTTGTTAAAAAAAGGACAATTAACTGATTTTAAAACTGCTAGGATGGTTTATTTTAATTATTTTCATAGCATCATGTCGTATGGAATTCTTCCCAGGCCTTCTTCTTTTTTCTGCATTATTCTGCCGAAATAAATACTATATTTATTTTACAAAAGAGAGCTGTAAGGAAAATTTATAAACTAGGCCCAAAAGATTTTCTGAGGGAAAAATTCAAAGAAATCAAAATTTTAACTGTAGCATCCCAGTAGGTATATCTTTATAAACTTAATGTATGTTCACAGAAATTAAAGTTCATTTAAAAGAAATTGTGATATACACTATGTTAATACAAGGAATAAAAATAGTATTGCTGTGCATGTGTCTCGTCTCCACAGAGTAAGCCATTCTTTCATGGGCCAATGTATACAGTTCTACAATAAACTTCCTAATTATATGAAAGAACTTCCAATTAATAAATTTAAGAAATGTGTTAAATCAAAAGGGTTAAATTATATGTACCATTGCCGAATATTTAGTTGATAAGACGGCTTAGGATTAATTACTTCTTATGCCAATATCCTATAAATATAATGTATCATTACATTAATAATTGTAAACATATTTTAAAAAAAGACAAGCCCGCTGAGTTTCTTGCTGGATCTTCTCAGTGTGCGGCCGCGTTCAGATCCGGTGGTAGATTTATTATTGTATAGACCCTTCACAAGTGCCCCTTGTAAGTATACGTGAAATAAAGATAATTTATTATTATTATTAAAAACTAGTAGAGAGCACCCTGAGCTCCCTTACTAACAATATACAAAGAGACACAGTCAACTCCGTACAGTAAGAACAAGCGAACAAACAATTGGTGGCTGTCGTTTGCTATATACCATTTTCTCAAGATATTTTTATTAAAGCACTTGCCCTATGCTTATAATATTAATCTAATTTTTAAAACATGTGATAAAAATTCCCGTTTTATTTCAATTTAGGTAACTTAAAACCATAGACAATTTAAAACACTATCAGAATATATTAATAGTCATCAATTTGAATTGATGTAGCGATTTCACGCCGATAGATATCCCCGAAGAAGTAGGCAGAGACACAACTAGGGCAACCACGCCTAACCGAATAGACTAATGTGTTAGGTGGAAAGCTTATCGCCAACCGGACATATATCCAATCAAGGGCAACGTTGTTTTTGTTAGAAAATAAACATTTCTATTGTTTTTGTTGCCCGACCCGGGGACAATAATGTGGATTGGCACTTTATTGCTTATCAGCATCCAGTACCTTAACAGCATTCCCGATGGCTTTTGTGTGCCACTCTAAAAACTTTATAACAGTAGCAGTAAACAAGCACGCGGTTTTCCTGAAGGTAAGAGACAACTGTGACCACAGACACCATTGATGTTATAGGTTCTGTGGTAGAGGTGTTGCATTTTGTGCAAGCCACATATCTTTACGTCAAGTTACTTACATGTTAAGCAGAGAGTTCCAAATCTAACGATCCTAGTAGACCTGTCTGACTTCTTTCACATTCACTACCCTTTTCATACAAACACGACGGTTTCAGAGACTCTTGCAAGACACTTGTGCAAGTCCACTCACTTATATGATACTGGTAGGCGACAGGAATACATAAGGCAGTGGATTCTTGTCCGGGCAAGTTTCTACACAGCTCTACCACCAGTGATGTTGGTTATACCTCTCAAAAATAATCAGGTGGCTTTTATCATAAGTCCAGTTTTGTTACATTTTTGACTGACGACCTCTTAATACTCTTAGATATAATTAAAAACATACAGACGAATAGAGAAGTTTCTTCTTAGCGGAGTCTTAGAAAGGGGCACGGAAGTCATAATATTACTATAACTGTTAAAGTAGAGACAGCAGTAATTAGTGCACATAATTACGCTCTGACCTTTTCACCGTATACCACTTTAAGTAACAACTTGTAACTTTATATAACCTTAATTATTTTATTTTCAAGATGATGCTACTTAAGGGGCTAAATCTACGGCGTAATGCTCATATTCGTAACTGTGAGATCCGAGAAAGAATGGGATTAAATGAAAGTGTTGGTGTTAAAGTGAGAAATGCATGTTCCGCTGGTTTGGTCATGTGGAAAGAATGGCAGATTAAAGATTGACATAGCAGATATATAGAGCGAATGTGTATTGATGTATGTACCTGGGAAGCCCAAGGTTGACATTCCACGATCAAATCGCTTCGATATTATCCGAGGATGGTGTCAAGAGTCTCTGAAACCGGGTTTGTATGAAAAGAGTAATGAATGTGGAGGAAGCAAGACAGGTATTTTTATTAATATTAAAGAGTACGGGTCAAACAATCCCGAGGATCACTGCGATCTTCGACAGATCACGCCTCTTATTCATTAAGCTTACATAAATTCAGCAAGGCCGACAGTCTCTAGGAACTGTATAATGCACTTGGGATTTATCAGCTTAATATCCTGGGGATTAATTATGTGCCCACCCACAAGTCTACTTCGTGCTTGGTTATGTGCTGGGCATGCACAGAGTATGTGTATTGTCGTTTCCTCTGCATCCAAGCAAGCTCTAACTCTTCTGCTAGTTGGCAGTGTCTAGTTGGCAGTGTCTAGTTAACGCTCGGACTAAAATCCTGAGCTATTTTCGTTGCATGTTCATTGCTATCGATGTAAATTTAGTGTGATACCCCGTGACAAGTATTTTAGCGTGCTGTTGGCCTACAGTTTTCAGCCAGTTGGACACGCTTTCTTGCCGGGTCGAAATTTTGAGCAAACTTCTAGAAGTGCTTTTAGCAATCCCGCATACCGGTTCAGGTCCTGTGGGGAGAATGTCTGAGGCATGGCCATAGTAGTATTTGCAATGAGTCCATTGTAAAGTGTTCTCAGAGTTGAAGATTGCCAGCTACATTGACCTTTCTCAATTGAGTGGAGCAAGCCCATCCATTAGTTCATTGGCAAACTCCAGTTGATCCGGAGATCTGATTGTTTTCGGTGGTCCATTTAAATACCATTTGAGGTCCTCACAGAACGATCCCCCAATTTATGGCTCTGTGATTCTTATACGAGCTTACGCATTGAGTTTTACCACCCTCAATGTCATACCTAGGCAGGTATGCCAGGATCGTGAGATTTGGCACTCGATACTCTTTGCAAACCCCTTAAGAGGCTTGTCATGAAGATATGTTTGATAAATTTCAAATGAAACCTGAAAAAGCATTAAACGTTAACTGTTTTCGTATTTTTTTTAATAAGTGTGTGAAGTAGGTAACTGAATTCGTTAATTGATCTATAAAGGTTGTCGAACTATATCATATATTTTTCTCAGAACAAAGCAAAAATTATTATGTTTGAGCACGGATGGCTTAAATATGAATCGAAAAAGGTAATTTCGAATATCCGGACGTTGATCCGCATCGTTTTCGTTTTCGTGGATCCGTTGAAGGTGTCGATAAAAATAGCTTTTTAATATAATACTCGTACCAGTAGGTTATAACTTATATACATTTTTGCAGTTTTATTATACATTTTTGCAGTAATATTCGTAACCGGTAAACCATCGTACCGGATCAAAAAGCCTCGTGATAGTGCAACCCTGAAATTCATTTCGTGTATTTATGTAAGTATTATTCTAGTTTAATATTTCTTTATTGTAACTGCGGTTGTAAAGCGTTTGGTCATAAATGCGATATAGCTCGCTGCGATTTATTTTTTGTTGAATTAAAACTAACTGGTTGCATTTCCTGATTTTAAAAGTGTCGTCGCCTCTAGACATCCTGCACTTTGACGGTGCGTTGCAAACCTAAGGCTGGGAAGTTTTGCCTTTATCGGAATTTGGTGCTGCAAGCTACAGTTGCTCTACCAAACTGGAACACGAAAATCTATTATTTATTATCAAATTGACTGCGGTTTAGTGGCCTGGTATTGGCGTTGACTACATGAACTCCCGGATTCGATTCCTGGGTCAAGCAATTTAAGACGTGTTTTTCCCAATAAAAAACACTACTGCCTGGGATCGAATGAGTGCCCGGTTGGGAATAAGTTTGCGTTTTTTTATGATTATGGAAGGCAAACAAGCAGACGGATTTCTGTGGGATTAATTATCATCTGCTAATCGTAGATGCCTTGATTGTACGTCCGGCTCCCACTTTAGATAATATCAGCCTATATATTAAACTAACTGTTACTCGCGGCTTTGCTCACGTGGCAGTTAATATGTTTATTGATTATACTCCATTAGTAAGGATTTTTATACCAACTTTCAACTCCTATTTAACCCTCTTAGGGGCAGAATTTTCAGAAACGCTTAAATACATATCCACCTACTTATTTATAGTAAGTAGCTCAAAAACAAACTTTCATGCTTCTAACTTAAAAAATGACGGTTTTCCATGCAAACTTTCAACCCCTATTTCAACCACTTATGGGGAAGAATTCCCGAAATTCTGTCCTTAGTGGGTGTCTACTTAATAAAATGACACTACTTACCAAATTTCATGGCTGTAAATCTAAAAGTTTTTGCTCGAAGATGATGAAACAGTCACTCAAAGCATGCTATTTTATAAGTATAGATAATATTATCACCAAGATACGGATATGGGTGCGAACATACTATCTATCACCTGAAAATATAAACTTCCGATAGGCGTTTAATATCTTTCCTTAAATATCAATCACCGAAGCATTATAAATCATCTGCACCGCCATTATTGATGAGCAAAAGCATTTGGGGGACATCTATCATTGGAATCAGCTTCAAAAGTATTCATCAAAGGACATTTTGATACTTATATTTTGGAACAAAACAAATATCCGGAATATTTTATTGACGGTAATATCATAAATCAATATTATGTACGTAATATTACCCAGTGTAGCTTTTGTCCATAGATCAAGTTTGTCATTAAAAAATTACCTTGTTACTTTTTAACCGACTTCGAAAAAAAAGAGGAAGTTCCTGATTTGCAAATATATTTTTTATATGTATTTACACCGATTTTGCTGAGATTTCTGAACCAATTTACGTGATTCTTATTTTGTTTGACGCGGAATAGATTCGAAATGGTTGATAAAAATTTGATTCAGGTAGGATTTTATATTATGAGCATTTTTTATCTTTCACCTATCCCGATGTTTATTTTTATGAAATTTAATCATATCAGAAATAAACTAAAAAGTATTAAATAAAAGTAAATAAGTTAAATAACCGACTTCAAAATAAAAAAAAGTAAAAAATGATAAAGAATAATTGAAAACTTCTTTCTTTTATCAAAGTCGGTTAAAAAAGCTTGGCGAATGTCAACAAGCGACCAGTTGAGCGATCTGTACGCATACCGATTGCAACTCTCGGTAAAGTTGACACTCACATAATAGATACGCTGTCGTTTTTAATATTGGTACTGACCATGAAGCTATAGACTAATACTGGAGTTTACACTCCTAACGAAGAACTGATGTCATTTCCAAAAATTTTACTCTCTAATATACCGTTCTCTTATTTTGACTTTGTTAATTGACTTCACGAGACTGTGAAAAAGAGGCTGGTTTATTAGAAAAGAGTCAGCCATATTTCATCATTCCTGCCGCCTTGATGTCAGTGCTCGCTATTGTTTCGTACTGAGTGGTTAGACAAGGGAGTTGCATACGTGGTTCTAAATCTGTGTTTTTTTTATGATAATGAATTGCAAACAAGCAGACGGATTTTGTGACGGTACCTAAGAAATTAGTCACCAAAGGTGGTATTGGTACGTTGCCAACCTGAGGCCGGGATGCTAGGACTCGAGGCTCACCCTCCAATCCGGAACACGTCAACGGCAAGCATTGGACGTTATTGCGACAGGTGAAGGGTAGGTCGGTGGTATCAATCCGAGCGAGTCGCTGCGAAACTCTACCACCTAGTAGAAAGTCACGGTGTTGGAGATGGTAAGCCTATGCTCGCCTTTTACGAGCTGCCTAGCAGAAAGGCAGATGGTGTATACTACAATGGTGTATACTACGGAGCCCGGACCAACACGGGGAAAAGATAGGTGAAGAGATAGTGATACCCTAACAACATTTATTGTGTCTAGAAACCATATTTCGTACCAAGGGGGAGAGCCGACTCCTTTTACCCTACCTTATAAAAAAAAACTTACTAATTCTAATACTATTACTCAACGTAGATAAGCAGAACGTTGCCAGCTTTTAAACCTGCTACGTTTTTATTTCAGTATGCCCTTAAAAAGCGTTTCAATCATGATAGGAACGTCGACGGTCCTCCTCGATGCCATTGGTTGGATTACTCCGTTGACAAGTATGGAGAGAAGCTAGTGGCTGACATGAAAGTTGTGTGCTCCATCTTATATCTGTACCTCCCCGTGCCGATTTTCTGGTCGCTATTTGATCAACAAGTAAGTAAGTTAATATCTTCGCGTTGTAAAGAGAACTCTGTGGTCTAGTGGTCTGATGTCGCCCTTGGTTATATGAGGCCTTGGGTTCGATTTCCGAGTCGAGCAACTCAAAATGTGTTTTTCTAATAAACTCAATGTTGCTCTGGATCAAATAAGTATTCGGGTAGCGATATATTATGCCAATGGTTATACTGACGGATTGCGGTTCGTTGATTATAGGAACCAGTAGGGTTACTCTTGAATCTCGATATTATGCGAATTGGAAATTGGAAATTGGAATCGTATATGTCACTTTAGGTACTTTTGGACACAGTTTTAGCGAATTATTAACAATAAGTTACAAATGAATTCAGCAAATCTGACAAAACAATTTATTGTTTACTATTAACAAAATGTTAATAATTAGCCAGTATTGTGTTCAAGAGTACCTAAAATGACATACTCGATTCCAATTTCCAATATTGCATGAATCGAGCTTCAAGAGTAACCCTACAGGCTTAAAAGTCACTTACACGTGTGTACGAAGTCTTTTTTCTTAAGGTTTTGGCCTTCACGTTAGTATTTTGCCATTTGTCAAGTCGAAATTTTGCATCAAATTTTATATAAATTTCAAACAATTAAAATTAGTCATCAGTCATAAGTCGTCAGTAAGTCATCTCAGGGTCTTGGGTAAAGCGGTGGCCTCGTTAGTGAAGCTCGTATAGTGAGATTTGGCGGCAAGGATGAGATACACGATACGCTAATTTCTTCATGATTATTTCATTTGTTCACTTTCACTAAACAAAATGCCACCGTAATTGTCTAATTTCAATCAATATACACACGAAATTCAACAATAATGAAAAAACTTCGACTATCTTTTCTCTCGATGGCGTCAAAACTCGTGTAAAAGTCGCATGCGACAGCTAGTTTCTGTATATTTTAATATCTTTTAAGCTCACGCGTTCCATAATTCAGAATCAGAATCAGAAATATCTTTATTCACTTGAACCATACAAGTGGTATTTGTGCGCGTCGACATTTTTTTTAAACTACCACCGGATCGGAACGCGGTCACACACTGAGAAGATCCGGCGAAAGAAACTCAGCGGGCTTGCTTTTTTTCAATAATAATAATTACAATATAAACTAGATTAAAAATATAAATTACAATGTTACTTTAACTTAAATAAAAGGTACAACAAATCACATTACAAATTGCAGTGGGACATTGAAACCTCTATCCCCAAGCATGTTCATCTTCCAAATACTCAGACCGAATCAGCCTTTTTCACATAATTTTGCTTTTATACATTTTTTAAACTTATTTAAAGGCCTCTAATACTAATGGGTAGCTTATTGTAGAAACGTATACATTGACCCAAAAAGGATTTACTAATTTTATGGAGACGAGTATTATTTTTATTCCACGTATTAATATCGTGAACATCACATTTTTTTATAAACATACATAGATTTTTTTAACATACATTAAGTTCTCATAAATGATTTATTTCTTTGAATTTTTCGGGGAGGGAATGCCTTACTTTAAGATTATAAATAGCTCTAATGGCTCTTTTCTGTAATACAAATATAGTATTTATATCTGCAGAATTTCCCCAAAGAAGTATCCCATAAGACATTAAACTATGAAAATAGCTAAAATATACTATTCGGGCCGTTTCAACATCTGTTAATACTCTTTTTTTTTACTGCAAATGCTGTTGAACTAAGCCTATTTGCCAGTTTCTCAATATGAGGGCCCCATTGTAATTTATTATCAATTGTGATGCCTAAAAATACAGTGGATTCATTGAATGAATGAATGATTGAGTGATTGAGTGGATGAATTGAATCAGTGATTTTGGAATCTTTCAGGTCTCATATACATCATATACATAGATCTTATATGTAACATAATAATATGGAGTTTTAAAAATAACCGATTCAATCACTAATTATATTATTTTGTGAAAGGACTTAACGCGTATTTAAACTGATTACTATGATATGAGTAGATTACTAGCTGTCCCCAACTTCGTACATATATTGAAGTGACTTTTCGTGGTATTATGACGGGCACGACAGATTTTTCAATAAAATGTAACGTAAATTATGACTCAAAGTATAAGTTACAGTTACACAATATTCGATAAAAATTCGTTTATTAGTTTTTGCTCTAAAAGTGAACAGAAATACATACTAACAAAAATTTTAATAACCCTAGTTTGGGGTTTCGTATCCTGTTTACATTTTGCAATCATTATTTTTCTAACAGTATGTTATGTACTGGTTTAATTTATTATATCATTATTATTTGTATTGAAGATCAGGGAAGACTAGTAAGTTGATTTGTTTTAAAATAATTTAAGAGCTTCATTTGAACTTTTTATAGGTTTTTATGAACTAATCTTAAAGTAGATTGATTGATATTAGAGAGCCACAGTTGTATTTTTGTTTAATAAATATTCATAAATAAATGTCTCTAGGAAATATACAAAAAAAGGTATCTTCACGCCCATATCCCCGGAGGGGTAACAAAGGAACACCCACGACTAGCCGAAGACACTAAGTCCTACAATGTGATAGGTGGCAAGCCCATCGCCAACCGGGCATATACCCGATCTTTTATGTGAAAATTGAAAATATACATTTTGGTTTTTTTGTTGCTCGACCCGGGGATCGAACCTGGGACCTCAAGGATTCAATTCCGACACCAGACCGCTAGAAAACAGAGGCAATAATATACAAATTACATCCTTGTGTTCTGGGTGATAGTCAACAATATAATACATAATAATAAGTACCTGCTTAAATATGTACTATTAACATTATAAACTCAAACTAAAAAACTTTATAAACACCCAGACCCGGAAATGCAGACTTCTAAATGTTCATCACACAAATGCCTGCCCCCGTTAAGAAACGTGCCATGCAGTTAGCCGGTGGAGTTACCATCGGGCTGATGATGTCACCATTTCATAACATAAAAAAATAACTTGTCTTTTTTTTTAGAGAATTGTTAACTTGCTCTTTTTCTGATTACACACATAGATACATATCTTCATGCCTGGTCTCTTATGCGGTAGGCAGAGAGTATCGAGTGCCAAATATCACGATCCTTACAGACTTGTCTGGCTTCCTCTACATTCATCAACCTTTTCATACATATTCCCTTTTCATTTCATTCATATTTCATACACATTACAATTTTCTTTGTAGGGCTCTCGTTGGACTTTCCAAGCGTCAAGACTAAAGAGTGAAGTCTTCGGTATTACCCTCATGCCCGATCAGCTTCAAGTGATGAATCCAGCGTTGGTCCTGCTAATGATTCCAATTTGCCCTGGAGGCGCTTGGCCAATCTTGCCTGATCTAGCACCACTAACTAAAATGTTTATTGGGGGGGTTCTAGCTGCGATGGCTTTTGTTGCTGCCGGGATTCTTCAGATTGGTATTGAGGTACGACTACCTTTATGCTATAAAGATTTAAATTATACATCTAGCTTCTTCCGTGTTCATAATTCTTCACAAACATGTCGTAAAATTGTGAAATAGACAATTCTAGTATCTCAACACATAGAGGGTTGACCCTGAAGAGGTAGACAGAATTACAACCAGGGCACCGTCTACTAGCCTAATACACTAAATCCCATAATATAATAGGTGGGAAACCTATTGTAACGTTGTTTTTGATAGAAAATAGGGTCTTTTGCTAGAAATTAGGGTAATTTATTCCACCTAGTTTAAGATGTATATTTTTTTGTATTTGGTAATACAATTGCACAGTATTTCGCGTAACCGCGTCTTGACCTGGAAGAGTTCGTTGACTTGGCGAAAATGCCGCATTTATGTGTCTTACAGCTTAAGTTTTATTTTTATGTGCTTGTATTTTTATTTTAGCACTTGCCCTGTGCTTGGGATAAGTTTCTATAAATTTTGGCTCAATTGGTTAGAGCATTCGTCGGCTTGAGACGAAAGGTTACAGGTTCAAATCCTGTCTGGGGCGAAATTTTTTCTTTCTTTAAAATTTATAGAAATTTATGTGCTTGTGTTTTTTTGTGTTTGATTCGCGATAAAGAGTTCTGACTATCCAAAGTAAAAAAGCTAAAATTAAAAAAAAGTCAGTGAATAAATCTTGTAATGTAGCTTAAAACGATCTGGATCACGTTAGCTTTCATCGGTCCATCACGGAATAGTCACTCACGCGCACATACTCACAGTGTATCATGCCAGCTTTCAAACAAAAAAACCGCATTGAAATCGGTCCATCACGAACAGGCACACATGCGCCAGCACGCGTTTTTCGTCGGGGGTTAAAATGTACGCTGTCTTAGCTTGTTTATATTCCAGTCCGTTGTTCATTTTACGAAGTTTTGAAATGGCTTATGCCCAGTGTTAATCGTTTGAATGGGAAACCTTTTTGATAGGCTTTACCAGCATATTGGGTATGCATTGCAACTGTATTAACGTTGATAAACAAAGTTGTTTTGGTTTGGCATTTTGAAGGGGGTTCAGCGGGGGTTTACGGGTTTAATTTGTTTAAATTTGGGTTAACACAACATATTTTAACCAAACAGCTTAGTTGCATTTTATTAAGAACAAATTCTATTATTATTGCTAATGTGAAAGTTTGAATTTTTGTTTGTTTGTTTGTTACTCCTTCACGCAAAAACTGCTGAACCGGTTTTCTTGAAAAATGGCACACAAATAGAGGGTAACTTCGATTAACACATAGGGTAGTTATTATCCCGAATAGATGTTCCAGTGGGACCATTAGCCACGCGGGCAACGTCGTTGGCGTTGACAGCTACTTGTAAATATGTTAAAAGTTCAAGACTAAGTTAATTAGAGGTTACATTGAAATCGGTTCCTGACAAATTCCTACAAAAGGGCAAAATACTCGCTTGAAGCCCTCTTAATAATAAGCGACTCACCACTAGATTTCCTTTCTTAAAACATAAAGTACCTAATCAGTACATAATATGAAACATGCTTTCCGCTCTCCGTCCCTATGTATACTTAGATCTTGAAAACTACCTAACGGTTGATGAGCTTTTTTAATAAATAGAATGAATCAAGAGGAAGTTTTATATATTATACTATATATATAAAGCTGAAACGGGCTGCTAGTAAATAAAATGTTGTTGAATACTTGACGGGGTGGTCAAAATAAACTTGCTTAAAAAGTAAGAAAATAATGCTGTGCCCAGTGCATACGAAAACTCAAGCATATTTATCTCTACCTATTTCTTTTCTAAAGTTTACTAAAATCTAATCAGGCGTTCAATTTGAAATATAACATTCACACATACTCAAAAACTCACTCATTCACTCGCAGTATAAATCATAATATCAAGGCACATACACAGTACATGTAAAATATAGTTTGATTTACACGTACCATAACCAGGCCACACTGCAACGACAGAATGTGGTCAAACACTGCTTAAGTGTGAATACTGTTGCTGCAGTTTTGTGCAGTTGTGTTGTGGTGCTGACAAAATATGATGTGTCTGCTTGGATGTGGATGGAGTGGATGCAACACTGCTCACGAGTGCAGCATGCAGCATTAGCTTTCGCAGAGGAACAACCTTTGACTGAACAAAATCGTATTATGATTTTATTCAGTGGAAGGTTGTCCGAAGAGGAAACATTGATGCGTCGTAGGTGGTTGCAACATGCTCGCTATCATGCATGTAATGGCAGATGTGTAAATTCAAAACTTTACTGTTCATGTTCAGTACGAAATTGCACCGACCACGTAGTGATATAGTCAGAGATGTACAAAATGCTTTTAAGAAACCATTTAAATACAAAATGTAAAATACTTTCCAGTTTAACTATTTCAAATACAAAATACAAAATAGTTTTGAGTTATGTATTTCAAATGCTAAATGTAAAATAGGTATATTCAAAATACATTTTCAAAATAAAATACCTTTTGACCAAATCGAATAAAATATTCTACTTTAGGTATTTATAATAAGAAAAAGAATAAAGATACAATACCGAGCCAAATGGCACCATATGCATGACATTTTGGTCATATTTATTTTATGCGTATCAGTAAATTGTCTCATGTTATTAATAATAATACTCACTTAATTAAAATAAAGTAAAAAATTAGACTAACGGAAAGATGCATGATTGAAGATGCATGGCTCCATTTTGTGAATTTCGGTTGATTGTGCCTCTAGTTCTTATTTTATTAGAATTAAACTTTACTTTTTTAATAACAATTAGACGGGTATTATTTAAATTTTCATTTTCATTTTATTTTGTTGGTATTGGAAGGCAAACAAGCAGATGGATTTCCTGATGGTAAGAAATTCACGCTGCCTAGCGACTCTAAAGGTGGAAATGGTGCGTTGCCAACCTGAGGGTGGCATGTTAGACAGCGAGCAAATCCAAGTTTACCGGCTACCTTATCCTCTTATGGCGGCAGGAATAGATAAGGCGGTGGTACGATCTCCGGGCGCCTCCGTACGAGAATCCGGGCGAGTCGCTGCGAAACTCTACCACCTAGTCAGATGTCACGATGTTAGTTCTCGTCTCGCCTATGCTCGCCTTTTACGAGCTGCCTAGTAGGAAGGAAGATGGTCTATTCTGCAAAAGGAGCACGGAACAAAACGGGGAAAATAGCCTAAAAATTAAAAAAAAAGGAATTAACCCCCGACAAAACCTATAACGTAACCAAAAATCACCTCGATTACGTCAGCTTTCAAACAATACTATCCGCATCAAAATAGGTCAAACCATTCAAAATTTATTGCCACATACATAGGTAAATAAGTTTTCTCTCAGGGTTTAGTGAAACCTCTCATTTTGCGTCGGAAGTTGAAACAACGCATCACAATTGTTTAGGAGCTACGATGCAACAGACAAACACACATACACACAAACAATTCAAACTTACAACACCTCTCTTCTATGGCGTATTTTAGAAGAACTGCAAACCTTATAAAACATACATAATACAGTATTTTAAAACTATGATCCATCAGACATTTTACATTAAATTCATCAGGTCCCTGTCGTCAAGTCCTCGTCATCAGAAAATATGAATAGATATTGTTAAGGTGAATTGAATGAGTCCAAACTCTATGGGTTTTGCCAGCAGCTGGATTCCATGTTTACGTCTCCTATATTCGAGCTTCATCATCAGACCATGTCCGTTGTACCAGTATTAGTTAGTGTTAGGTCTGTTAGGTCCCATATACCTATGCACAAAAGTAAAATAAATACCCGTAGTGCGTCTAATAATCATTTCGATGCATAAGAAAAAGCTGCAAATGAGCTGAGGACGTTAAATACCTGGAAAAATCTCAATAAACTATAGCTCAGAACCATCTCGATCACGTCAGCTTTAAACGAAAAAAAACCTCATCAAAATCCGTCCATCCGCTGAAGAGCTACGATGCCACAGACATTCAGACACACGCACCCACAGGAACGTCAAACTTACATCACTAATCGTTTTGCGTTGGGACTTTGAAAATAAACATCGATTTTTATTTATTTTCGTCGTTTTCGTTGAACTCTCAGGCGCCTCTATCAGTCGAATTCGACAATACTTATTCGTGCGTCATTTATTAATTTTATGTCGTTTGACTGGTAATGTTGGCTAAACTATTACAAAGTATTTTGCATTTTGAAGTGAATCTGATGGATCATTGTTTTAAAATACTGTATTATGTATGTTTTATAATGTTTGCAGTTCTTCTAAAACACGCCATAGAGGGAGGTGTTGTAAGTTTCAATTGTTTGTGTGTGTATGTGTGTTTGTCTGTTGCATCGTAGCTCCTAAACAATTGTGATGCGTTGTTTCAACTTCCGACGCAAAATGAGAGGTTTCACTAAAACCTGAGAGAAAACTTATGTACCTATGTATGTGGCAATAAATTTTGAATGGTTTGACCTATTTTGATGCGGATAGTATTGTTTGAAAGCTGACGTAATCAAAGTGATTTTTGGTTACGTTATAGGTTTTGTCGGGGGTTAACTCCTTTTTTTTAATTTGAGGCTATTTTCCCCGTGTTGTTCCGTGCTCCTTTTGCAGAATAGACCATCTTCCTTCCTACTAGGCAGCTCGTAAAAGGCGAGCATGTTGGCTAAACTATTACAAAGTATTTTGCATTTTGAAGTGAATTTCAAAATGCGAAATACATCTTAAAAGGTATTTCAAATAAAATACAAAATGCTTTTTGCTAAAAGGCATTTAAATGTAAAATATAAAATAGGTATTTTGTATTTGCATTTAAAATAGAAGTATTTCAAATAAGTCACATCTCTGGATATAGTGCTGTGGTTGTGTGTTCTGCTAACATGTTTAATATAATACACATCTTGTAGTATAAATAACTGTTACGGAAAATAGTTTGCACATAATAATTACTGTTTTATTTAACACGAGACTGGTTCTTGATTAATATCCTGTTACATATTAAACTGGAGAACCTTTGATCTGTTTTCCTCATAAAATATGAACAATTATTTACGTTAATGAATAATACGTATAGTTTTTAGGTAAATAATGTTTTTGATGGAATATCATATTTAATTGGATTAGGTAAGAGTAACCAAATCGCTTATGTGAAACGTAAATAAGTATCTTTCCTGTATCCTGTAAAAGGTAGGCAGAGGTACAGGGTACCCATGATTAGTCCAAGAATAAGGGACTTGGTCCCACAATTATGACACAAAATTATGACATGTGGCAAACCTATCGCTTACCGAACACTTATCTAATTCCAGCCTGAATTTTTAGCAGAATATTAAAAAAAAGTTTTGAATTGCCCAACCCGTGAATTAAATCTCAACACAATCACTAGTCCACAAAAGCGAGTCAGTTAACTGAATTGTTAAATACATTAAGTCCCCGTGTTGGTCATTACCAATAAGAGCATTGGAGGCAGAGTGGTGTACAGCAACTGGCCCGGGTAAGGATCCAGCGCCTTACCTATTCTTGGCGCCATAATGACGTCATGATCTGGTCCGTAGGGTAGGGTACTCCGTACGCTTGCACAATGAGCCTAACATCCCGGCCACCGGTGTGTGGCACCTGTAACATCTTTTGTGTCTGTAGGATACCATTGTCTTTTGTTTCCTCGTGTTGGTCCGGGCTCCTTTGCAGAATAGACCATCTGCCTCCCTGACAAGCACCTCATAAAAGGCGAGCATAGGCTTACCGTCACTGACACCGTGACATTGGACTAGGGGTAGAGTTTCGCAGCGACTCGCCCGGATTGGTACTACGGCCTTACTTATTCCTGCCGCCATAACATCATAACCGGTTAAAGGGTAAGGTTAATTAGTTAAATGAATAAATACTATAAATCTATTCATTTGTTTTTTTTTCTAATAGTATACACGTCTTTTCAATGTATAAAATGAGATGCTATTGTAAATGGCACTAGGTGCTACTGGATACTGGTCCTTCAAAATCTGAGGCTATGTGTGCAAGTCGGCCAGCTATCGTATTTAGCATGGAACGCGACTAGTTAGCATATACATACGTAAAGCCGTGATGAAATTCCAGGAAAACTGTCGCAAGGCACGCTACACTATCAACTTAAAACTCTACAACCCCCGATGAAAAGAGGGGTGATGTAAGTTTGACGGTTGGTCTCTCTGTGGCATCATAACTTTCGAACTGACGCTGACGTAATCGAGATGGTTTTAAGTAGCTTTTACACTGGCTTATTATTTTTTTATTTTAGTGATATGTAACTTACTGAACTGGTGGTATCCAGTCTTCTATATATAAAAGAAAGTGGTGTTGGTTACACTATTTATAACTAAAGAACGGCTGAATCGATTAGTCTGAAAATTAGTGGGGAGGTAGTTTAGAATTTGGAGAAGGACATAGGAAACTTTTTATCCTGTTCGATTGTAAGGACACTGGGAAAAACAACATTGTAATTTTTTCCCATACAAACTGAATAGGCGGAAAGAAGTTCGCGGGAACAGCTAGTTTATAATGTACAAAACTGATAAAAAAGTCATGGTACATCTCGGTTTCTGGCGATGGGCTCATCAGATCCTGATTCGCAATAAATGCAGTATGACCAGCTTATTCCATGTAAAATGATATCGGATTTTGACGTAGATAGCAGCATTAAAATAATAATATCCGTATATGATACAAATAAAATAATGATCCTTTATTTTCAATGAACAATACAGGTTTCTCATTGATAAATGCCAGTGAATTGGAAAACTCGAATCAGTGAAAATGAAACTATATTTGGCCACACACTTTTGGTGATTGATATTTCCGATTAAACAATAAACCTGTATCCAGGTGTAAATTTTACATAGTCTTTTGTTGGGTGCACAGCTGGCTTATGGTTGAACTTTTAAGCGTATTAAACTATACTAGTGGTCGCCCATTGCGTTTCCTGACTGACAAAACCCAAATTCATGTCATTGGTCCATTGACCATTGCAGGACATTACAACGACTGGTTTAAAATGCAACTATTTAGTGTATGAACGTATAAACGACCCGGCAACCATTTGTTTCCAGTTTCGCATTATTTACCTGCTATTTAAATAATAATAACAATTTTGTTTCTGACCTTACTTAAAATTGTTAACAAAAATGAACGAGGCATAACGAGCATAAAATCTGGGGCGAAACGGGACGAAATTATAATAAGTAGAAAATTTTTAGGACGAAACGGGAATAAATATAGGACGTACACGGATTTCTCATGTGGGGCGAAATTTTGTAGGACGAATGTGGAACAAATCGTTATAACATATTGCGAGTCCCTTCTTTTTTTGAAGTCGATTAAAATATATTTTTCTGTTATCCAGCGTTCCACATTACAACCACCTGGACATCATCAAACTGGATTGGTTGTGATGAATACCCTCCCATGTCCAATAGAGTTCGTGGTGACCGGCGAAACAGTGGCGACCGTCGAGGCGAAAGGCACGGTGTTGTTGACTCCACTTACGCACCAAATATTCTTCATCACCACCAACTGTCCAGTAGATTGCGCTGGACGGATTATGAATAAACACTTCCTGAGAACGGAACTGAAGACTATTTCCGAAATGGTATTTTTTTTTAACTTTAATAGTGAAATATCTTCACAGTCGCGTCCCAGAAGAGGTGGGCAGAGGTACAAACAGTTCACCCACGATTTGCTGAAGGTCCTTAGTTCCACAATGTCATCTGTGTCAAATCTATCGTTTACCGATTACTTATACAATCGGGAGCAACGTTGCTTGTACCGAACCCGGAAATCGAACTCGGGACCTTATGTAGTCAACGACGACGGCGGTTCAACTTAAATATATACTTGAATCAATTGAATAAGTATCCATACTAAGAAATACAAATCAAAATGATTTTATTTCACATTAACTTACAAGAGAGACCTGTGACGCGTTTATCACTACATAGTATAAAACAAAGTCGCTTCCTCTGTCCCTATGTCCCTTTGTATGCTTAAATCTTTAAAAATACGCAACGAATTTTGATGCGGTGTTTTTTATAGATAAAGTGTTTAAAGAGGAAGGTTTATATGGATGTTTCATAACCGTGTGAAACCGGAGCGGGCCGCTAGTTTAATAATAAATCTACCACCGGATCGCAACATGGCCTCACACTGATAACGTGCTGATAAGGTCCGTCAAGAAACTCTGCGGGCTTGTCTTTTTTCCTTATTTTAAAACATGTTTATAATAATTAAAGTGATGATACATTACATTTACAAGAGGAGCAATTAATCTCAAGCGTTCTTATCAGCTAAAAATTCAGCAATGTTATTTTTTATGATAATAAAGGCAAACAAGCAGACGGTTTTCCTGATAGTAAGAAATTCATACCGCCTGCCTGGCAGGAAGGCAGATGGTCTATTCTGCGAAGGAGCCCGGACCAACACGTAAATTGTATAATAATATTTTTCATGTCATTTCAATTTAACATATTTCTTAAATTTATTAATTGGAAAGCGTTTCAATAATTGGGAAGTTTATTGTAGAACTGTATACATTGGCCCATGAAAGAATGACTTACTCTGTGGAGACGACGTCTTAACATAGTACGTAGCTAGTACATCACATAATAATAATATAAATAAATCTAGATGAACATTAGTCAAATGCCTGTCCCCGTCGGGAATAAACCTGAGCCTCGCGGTTAGGCGTGCACAATACGAGGTAGTCCACTTTGAGCACCCAGTTTTTCGGCACCTGCAAATTCGGCACCTAGCCTAGTCCACTTTGAGCACCAATTGGTATTTTTGGCAGGTGCGCAAAGTGGACACAAATTTATTTTTCCATTTGTGTCCAGTTTCAGCACCTACAATACAGGAGGCTATTGCTGGCCGGTAATGGTTCTTCGACAAGATGAAATTAAATGAAACATATCGATAAAAGTCACTTAAATGTATATTAATTTGAAAATATACTTTTGTAAACACAAGATATATCAATGCGATATACATGAAGTTGAAAAAACAAAAGAAATCTCTGTAAAAGTGGACTACCTCCACAATACGAAGAGACAGCGCATTTATATTTTTAACAACGTCGAAAAAAGGGAGATTATAGGTACCATATTATATACGTACCGTATTATTCCCATATTATATACCCTTATTATATACGTACTGTATTATACCCATATTTTTTTAGGTATGGTAATTGAATTCACGAACATTTCTAAAGCGATTCTTTTTGAAAGAGCTTACTTCCAAGGTGGTCCTATTGCCATCAAGTCTGGTTATAATTAGGGAAGCCCAGAGAAAACAAGGAAAATGTAAAATTTTTGTGTACCTGGATGACTTACTTATAGAAATCGAAACTTTATTTGCAGTGTTACTGAGCTTATACTTTATTTATTGCTGTTCGTTATTCTAGCTAATAATCGAGAACTGCTGAACCGTTGTGGCTAATTTTGGCAAGTTCAGGGAAGGTTTAAAATGTACAAATAAAGGGAAACCTGCGAAGAAACTTGGAAAAACAACATTTCAAGTTTTCCATACAAACAGAGCGGGCGGAACGAAGTCCGCCGGGACAGCTAGTATTTTATATTATAAACTCGCAGCGACTACGTTATATAAAAGTTCTAAGGATTCATTACAACGTGCGAATTGAAAAACTTTACGTAACAAAATCTGTAGTTCGCGTTTCTACACCGGAAAAAATATGTACGATTAAAACTTCTCATGTTTGTTACACTAAAGACTGCCTCGTTGGGCTAAAAAGCGAACATGTCTAATGCCACACATTATTAGCAAGGTTTGGGTTCTTCTCGACAGGCACCATTCTTTTCTGTGATTAGCACTAAGATAAAAAAATAATATTTTTAATAAATCAAGCCCATATCGCCGAAGAGGTAGGCAGAGGCACAACCAGGGCACCTACGACTAGCCGAAGACACTAAGTATCACAATGTGATAGGTGCCAAACCTATCGCCAACCGGGCACATATCTAATTCCGAGCAACATTTTTTTTGAAAACTGGATAAACCAAATTTTTTTTGTTGCCCCCCGGGAATCGAATGCCATGCCAATCATGCCCATGACTCTCCTTACAGTAAGAGACAACAGTGACTCATAGACACCTTTGGAGGCACCGTCAGCATCCAGACTGGGACATGACACCATCATTATGTCGGCAGGAATGGGTAAGGCGTTGGATCCTTATCTGGACGAGTTACAGCGCGACATTATACATGTTCGTGTTACTAAAGACCCGTTATTTGTTCCCCTCTTCTGAGCTCCTTGGCAGGAAGGCATATGGTGTTTTCTACACAGGAGACCCTGGACCAATACAAGGAACAGTCGACAGGGAGACAAGGAAGTTGTCAATTTAAGAGTCGGGATGTTTATTCAATCTCTTTAATGAAGATGATGAGTGTGATTGTAGTGCGTGAGAAACAACACTTAGATATCCCCGAAGAGGTAGGCAGAGGCACAACCAGGGCACCCACGACTAGCCGAAGACACTAAGTCCCACAATGTGATAGGTGCGAAGCCTATCGCCAATCGGGCACGTATCCAATTCCAAGCAACATTTTTTTAGAAAACTGGATATTTTTTTTTTTCGTTGCCCTACCCGGGAATCGAATCCCGGACCTCATACTATTAAATCCAACACTTGGACCGCTAGACCACAGAGGCGATTACATTTTTATTTAATGAAAAGGCATACACAGACTTCTTGATTGTTAATTGGCACCATTGCCCATAGTCTTTACAACCTAGGACCCTGTTGTCAATGCTACGACAGCTTCTGATGTTCATGAAGCCTGTTTTTAACATTTTATAACAAAGCTTCTTGGAAGCTCCTTCCTGCTGTTTGAAAGAGGATGGTTGTCTATCTCTTTCGCCAAGTATTACGAATTAATACAATTCAATCTGGAGTGGACGATCTGTTCTAGTTTTCTACTTCTACTTCTTTAATTACTTTCCTCGATCCGCGCCTTTCGTCTTTTTGATTGTGTTACTTAGGAGTTTAGTTTCGTACAGCTTCAACAGGCAATAGTTTGTTGCGTCTTCGTTATTTTCATAATGATTACAAAAAAGACACATCTTAAAGACAGATTGTTTGATTGTTCTGAAGCCCCGACGAAAAATAGGGGTTCCATAAGTTTGACGTGGCTGTATGTGTGTGATTCTGTCTGTGACATCATACCTTTTGAACGGATAGACTGATTGCAATGTGTTTTTCATTTGCTAGCTTGCTCGAGATGGTTTTTAGCTACGTTATATACCACTCCCCTAATGGTAAGAGACAACCTTGACCTAAAAACACCGCAAACTTAATATATAAATATATTGGTGCTTAGTGTATAGATGCTGGCTATAGCAAGGACTTTATGCTAATTGTGCCCCCCCCCCTCCGTGATGGTCCGGGCTCCTTTGCAGAATATACCATCTGCCTTTCTTGCCAGGCAGCTCGTAAAAGGCGAGCATAGGCTTATCATCACTAACACCGTGATATCTGACTAGGTGGTAGAGTTTCGCAGCGATTCACCCAGATTGGTACCACCGCCTTACCCATTCCTGCCGCCATAACGTCATGACGTGTTCCGGGTCGGAGGGTAAGGTAGCCGGTAGACTTACTTTTGCTCGAGGCCTAACATCCTGACCTCAGGTTGGCAACGCACCATTACCATCTTTGGTGTCTCTAAGCGGCGTGAATTTCTTACCATCAGGAAATCCGTCTGCTTGTTTGCCTTCCTATAACATAAAAAAAAGTATACCGGCTACCCTACCCTCCAATCTGGAACATGACAGAGTCATTTTGGTGGCAGGTATAGGTAAGGCAATGGATCCCTGCCCGGGCAAGTAGCTGCATAACACTCTACTACCAGTATAATGGAAATGGGAAATTAAAAGAAGTATCTTCACACCCATATCCCCAGGTAGGTGGAAGCACAACCCGGGCACCCACCCACGAATTGCCGATGACACTAAGTCTCACAATGTGACAGGGTGCAAGTCTATAGCCTACTGGACACGTATCTAATCCCGGACAACGTTATTTTTATTAGAAAATTGAATATAAACATTTTCTATTTTTTGTTGTTCTACCCGGAGATCGAACCAGAGATCAAAGTCAAATCCGACGCCAGAGTCGGGAAATTTTTATTAGTTTTCATGTATATGATTGAAAAAATACGTTTTGAGTTGCCTGACCCGAACACAAATCCTCATGTAGTCTACGCCAACATTGAACCACTAGACCACAGAAGCGATTCCTTTAATTAATTAAGGTTATATAAAGTTACACGTAGGTGTAGCTGTTAAAGTCATATAGGGTGAAAGGGTTAAGGTGTAAATAGCTCCTTTGTGCTTATTATAATTATGTCGTCTTAACCGTAATACGTGTTACTTGTGGAAATATTACGTTTACTGTTACGCGCTACTTTCTACCCGACTTAAAAAGAAGGAGAAAGTTGTAAAGGTGTTGTTCCGGGCTCCTGTGCAGAATAGAACATCTGCCTTTATGCCAGGTAGCTCGTAAAAGGCGAGTATAGGCGTACCATCACTAGCACCGTGACATCTGACTAGGTAGTAGAGCCTCGCACCGTTTCGCCCGAATTGGTACCACCGCCTTACCTATTCCTGGCGCCATAATGTCAGCGCTTGCCATTGACGTGTTTCGGTTTGGAGGATAAGGTAGCCGGTAAACTTGCTTTTGCTCGAGGCCTAACATCCCGACGGCCTCAGATTGGCAACGCACCATTACCACCTTTGGTGTCTCTAGGCAGTGTGATTTTTTGACCATCAGGAAATTCAAAATTAAAGGCAAACACTTTCCAATATCATAAAAAAAAGTTACGCGAGTACTCCGACAACCTACTTAATAAAACTTTCCCAATACTACGTCTCAATGATATTTTAGTCAATATTTTGCAGTATTACTGCACTTAAATGATACATTCCCTAAAATATAAATTAATTAAATATATTCTGGTATCTTCTTGATAGTAAAAGATCCGAACCTACATAGACTTACACCGAGCTGATAACTGAATAAAACATATTTTATAAGTAAGTATATTAGCGACCATTTTTAAAATGGGTTGCCTAAACAAATCCTGGACCGCATATTTTTTATTATTTAAAAAAAATGTTTTTCGTGTTTGCAATTTTTTTCAGGCAACCCTATAGGGTTTGCAAAAAAAAATTGCAAATTTGATATTGATATATATATATATCAACATAAATTGTTATAAAAATTGTAATAAAATTGCACATATGTTGATATTTTTTTTTATATTATCCAATCCCCAAAACCCAAACTAGCATCGACAATTATCTATTTATACCTGGCAATTCAGATTAAAAACAGGCAACCCAACTTCTGCAACTTCGGGATAAAATTCGCGATAAAGTCTTAATATTGCACTAATTATTTATAAAAAACATTTCAAAAAATTAAAAAAATCTCCAGGTTTTTTTAGTTAACCCATTTTTAATATATTCTCTGATATACTAAATTTGCTATAAAACCGGTTTCATTCTATTATCGGTCTTTCAGTATTTCTGTGTAGAATCATTAAAAGTTCGGTGAAGTTGTAAAAATCGCAAGATTAGCAACAAGTTAGTCATTCAAAAAAAAAAAAAAAAGTAGAATCATTGACTAACACCCATAACACAAGCATATACCTAATTGCTTACTTTGGGGTTAGGTTCAATTCGCGTAACTTGTCCAGGGATATTCATTTATTTATACATCATATCTTCACGCCTAGTCCCTTACATTGTAGGCAGAGACTATCTAGTGTCAAATCTCATGATCTTTGCAGTACTTTCAGGCTTCCTCCACATTCATTGGCCTTGTCAGACAAACGACTCTTGACACCACTCTCGGATAATATATGAGCGATAGATCAGAAACCGATCCGCCGCGATAATATGTTGACGCTCCTAGCCGTCACGTGGTCTTACTTTAGCGAGTTTTTGTCAAGCTAAACGCAGGTTATTGGTATGAAAATAATATTTGTGATAGTAGAAATGATAGTACTTTCAAACTGATAATCAAAGCAATTCTTGCAAAATTATTCCCTAATCATTCCAAAATATCAAAAATGCACAACGTTAATATTCAAGTTTCCACTTCTGCTGGCACTCCCCGGAGCGCAACCCGTCTTTTTTTTACAAAAGATAATAAATATAAAAAAAAAATCTATAAAGTTCAAACAACTGGCAAGTTCTAAAATTGGCGGGATTATGTGCACATAAGTTAGTATGTGGACACGCATACATAAGTTGCAAATTATGCAAGTCTACCTGCTGCAATATCCTCCTGACCGGAAGGCGGTGGATTCCTACCCGCAATTAGCTTTACAACCATATACCGCCCAGCGGTATTGTTGGTAATAACCCGTTTCGCCTTTGTTTACCTCTTATGAGCTGCCTATGAGTGAGGCAAATGGTCACTTCTGCACACAGGACCCAGACCAAAACGGGGGAAATATACTGGTTTTAGAAGTGCAGAAGGTTAATAGTTTTTAGGGAACGTAGGTAAGTAAATATGTAAAACTCCGCACGTAATACATTAAAAAGTGCTATTTATAAAGGTTAGAAATTGCCTGTGTAGTTTAGCGGTCCGGCGTCGAACTTGACTTCTTGAGGTTCCGGGTTCGATTGCCGGGTAGAACATAAAAACAGAAAATGTATGTTTTCAATTTTCTAATAAAAAATTACGTTGCCCGGGATTGGACCCGGGACCCGGGAGATAGACTTGCCACGTAGGCCCGGTTGGCGATAGGCTGTGATACATTGTGGGACTTAGTGTCTTCGGTTAGTCGTGGGTTATCTCTTAAGGGATGTGGGCGTGTAAATACTTGATTTTATTTTTAACTTTTTAAAAATTTTATTTAGTCTTCCACGACTTAAGCTGCCTCTTAAACAAAGTCTAAAGTACTTCAAGTTTAAATTGCCATTGTAGTCTACGAACATCGTGGAACAGAGACTAATTGCAATTTAAACCTTTCCGCATTTTAAACTATGTTTGTTAATAAGTCGGTAAGTGATTAGGAAAATGTTTCGCAATTTCTCATATTATTCCATAGGAAAAACTAGGACGCTTCATAATTTGGCAAAGGTTGGTGTTTAATTTGCTAAAGGTTGGTATTTGATTTGATAAGGGTTGGTATTTAATTTGTTAAAGGCTGATATTCTATTTATACGCCTTTGATACCTGATACTTATGATACAAGCTTCATATTGAACCTATTGTTGTTATTTGTTTTGAAAGAATGCGCTGAGAGCTTGCAGCTTTTATGAAATTAAGGTCGAGCTATAAAGGATTTAGAGCTATTTATAACATTTTATATTATCTTACTAGTTGTCTCAGCGAACTTTGTACCGCTAGACATGTGAAATGTGAATTTATGTTATGTTTATTAGTTAATGTTTAGTGCTTATTCAGATGAAAACTTGATGTTGTATTTTGCCTCCATAATTGTTAGCAGTTTATAGCAGTTTATTCTAGCGTATTAAGTTGTTTTTCTGTGTGTCTCAAAACAACAATTATGAATGCGAAATACAGTTGTTAACTTTTTTATTTTATATACAGAAAAGTATCTTCACGCCCATATCCCCAAGGTAGCAAAGGAATACAACCAGGGTACCCATGACTAACCAAAGACACTAAGTCCAACATTCTTTTAGATGGCAAGGCTTTCGCCAATCGGCCACACCTCCAATCCCGGGCAACATAATTTTTGTGGATTTTACATTTCCTATTTTTTTTGTTGCCCGACCTAAGGATCGAACCCGGGACCTCTAAAAGAAATATCCGCTACCGCTACCGCTACCGCTAACCGCTAGACCACGGGCGACCAAGACCAACCAAGACCAAGGTATGACCAAGGTATATGACTAGAACAAGACAAAATAAAAATACGAGAAATAACATGGAACGACTTGCCTAATTTGCGAGGCTGTGGTGCGGCTAGTCGTGCTGGTGACGATCAACGTGACAGTACATTCTTATTTGAATACCACATGAATAAGATAAATATAGTGGTGATAACTAAGTCGCCAGTGTGCGCGTGGCCTTACAACGAAATCAAAAATGTATAACTTAGTCACTAGTGTGCGCGTGGCCTTACAACGAAATCAAAAATATATAACCAAGTCACCAGTGTGCGCGTGGCCTTACAACGAAATCAAAAATGTATAACTAAGTCACCAGTGTGCCCGTGGCCTTACAACGAAATCAAAAATGTATCCTTCTTAGTGTGTGTTGTAAATACACCCACACAGACACTTTTATTTTATTTCGACTAAACTAATGTAATATAATTTATCTTTTTCGATGTAAGAGAGAGTGAATAATTAAAAAAAAAGAAATGAAAAAGAGAATGAAGATGCATGTAGATTGACATTCCACGATCAAAGCGCTCTGGTTTTATTCGAGGGCGGTGTGAAGAGTCTTCAAAACTGGCGGGTGTATGAGAAGAGTAATAAATGTGGAGAAGTTAGGCAGGTTTGCAATTATCATGACATTTAGCATTTAACACTCTCTGCGAAATCCCAAATCAGAGATCACTAAGCTGTATAGCCCAAGAATATAATCTGCGTATTCTCTACTTCTGTGATACAACATCTTCAATTATAAGTGGTATAACTAACCAAACTTAAAAATGTTTAAGGAAAAGAAAAATACTTCTGACAGGTATTAATCCTGCACACATCAACTCTTGTTGCTAATAGTTTGAAATTTAAAATAACCAGTAGACATTTCAATTCCTTTCTAATCGATTATCTTCAAATAGCAATGATCTATCTGAGATAAGAGGTAGGGCTACTCCTTACTATAGATCAGTTACTCTACCAAAGCTATTTTTTATTAATGACCAATGTTATTTTTCAACGATAAATGAAAATGTCTTAGCAACAATACTCTAGTAAGCCTACCTCTATCTGTTTATAGGTTACTGAAATTGACCGTACATCGAAGACTATGATAGATTATTCTTTTTCAGTAATATTATTAAATGAAAACAAATTGGTTGCACACCGCAAGTATCGGCAGAAGTGAAAACTTCGTCATAGACGTTATGTATTTTTGATATTTTGAAAT